>UESW01004186.1:259408-311740 GCA_900491605.1 Calamus simplicifolius
GCAATATATAATAATATAACATTTAAATACATAATTTTCATATTTTAATAATTTATGAAAATTATGATAAATGACTTACTTACCTCCTGGCGCTAATCCAAAGATATAATTTGGTTATTTAAGCACCTGGGTACCTACAGCATCAATTTCTCAATTTTTAGTCCCCAAAAGTAGCATATCAAAATAGCTTTTAGCTCTATCCAATTTTAATCTCGGGGCCAACTTGGGGCTTGAATATCTCCCACTACATAAGCCCAAATGAGAAAATAAAAATACCCCCAGAAACTAGAATCAACACTGATCCAGGGCATACTTTTATTTTTCTATTTTTAGCCCAATATAGAGTTCAAATTACGGCCCAAAAATGGCTCGCGAAATGGCCCAATAGGGCCCAAAAGGGGGGGAACGGCCCAGCCGGTCCGCTGAGCCGTTTCCTCCCCGCCTCCCCTGTTTCGATTGAAACAGGGGAAGGATTGTGCCGGCGGCCAGGGCCGCCGCCGGCCACTTCCCGGAGGGGCCCGGCCGCCGTCGATCGGCCCGGAGCCGACCGCCGCCGCGGCCGAGCTCCCCCCCTCTCTCTCCCTCTATTTCTCTCTCTTTCTCTCGTTGCCCGCCGCGGCCTCTACCCATGCCGGTAGCTTGGCCGGCCATCACGGCCGGCCGGACCTCCACTGGACGCTGCCCCGTCGCCGGTGGAGGCCGCCGACCGCAGCCCGGGCCCGGCAAGCCGGCGGGCACTCCGCCGGGCCCAAACCAAGCCGCGGAGCGGCTTGGTTCCAAAAGAAGGGAGGGCCGCCCGGCGGCCCTCCAACATCCTTCTCCGGCCGCCTCAAGCGGCCGGACACCACCACTCCCCGCTCCTCCGGCCGCTTCGAGCGGTCGGGCACGGTAACGGGAGGAATTCCTCCCGTTCACCCTCTCTCTGTCTCACTGTCACAGAGAAATCGTGGAAGAAGTGGGGGGGGGGATACCTTAGGATTGATGGTGACAGCTGGAGGGAGAGGCTCCCCTCTCCTCCCCATTTATAGTAGCAAGGGGAGGACCAACCCTCCCCTGCTGCTCGTGTGAAGAGGGGTGCCAATGCGCCCCTCTTCCTTGACCGACGGGCGCCGCCCACGTAATGCACGCGGGTTGCGCCGCAGAAGAAAACAGGGCTCACAATACCAGTAATATAATGTTTATACCTTTACATATATGCAACTCATTCATCAATATATCATTGTTCACAAGCCCAAAACCAGCCTTAAATGTGGTTGTCATCCATAGAGATGTTTAAAATGTTTGCTGTGATAATTGTTGTATTTTGCTGATCATCTGTACAACCTTAACATACAAGACCTTGCTATGTTCTTTCAATCTGAGAGTCCGGCAATCAGTCACCTATTAACAATTACCTGAATGCCTTGCACCATTGCAAAGGCTTGAGACATTATAGAATTTCCAACCTCAAAAGAGTTCAAGAATAACATCATAGTTTTGTCTCCACAACCGTGAACAATGCGTCACTCCTGTGTGATCCTTTGCTTCAAATGGCTCCATCCTCAGTTCAGCTTGATACTTTTCTCTATATATGGCACCCAACAAACAAAACTGATATGACTGATCCGCATCATTAGAATAAAAGGTAACGGTAGCTAACGGAGATCAACATATCTCAACCCCGAGACCCCCCGGTCTCGGGGTGCACCAGCATTATCTCACCCACGAGACCCCCACCGATCTCGGGATGGGATCACCATATCTCGACCTCGAGACATCCTTCCGGTCTCGAGGTGCACTAGCATTATCTCACCCCCAAGACTCCCACCGGTCTCGGGGTGGGATCACCATATCTCGACCCCGAGAACCCCCCGGTCTCGGGGTGCACCATTATCTCACCCACGAGACCCCCACCGGTCTCGGGGGATCACCATATCTCGACCCCGAGACCCCCTTCCGGTCTCGGGGTGCACCAGCATTATCTCACCCACGAGACCCCCACCGGTCTCGGGTGGGATCACCATATCTCGACCCCGAGACCCCCTTCCGGTCTTGGGGTGCACCAGCATTATCTCACCCCGAGACCCCCACCGGTCTCGGGGTGGGATCA
This sequence comes from Calamus simplicifolius, assembly GCA_900491605.1. Classification (NCBI taxonomy): domain Eukaryota; kingdom Viridiplantae; phylum Streptophyta; class Magnoliopsida; order Arecales; family Arecaceae; genus Calamus; species Calamus simplicifolius. The sequence continues at coordinate 261,498 of UESW01004186.1, forward strand.
CCATATCTCGACCCCGAGATCCCCTTCCGGTCTCGGGGGTGCACCAGCATTATCTCACCCACGAGACCTCCTCCGGTCTAGGGGTGAGATCACATATCTCGACCCGAGACCCCCCCGGTCTCGGGGTGCACCAGCATTATCTCACCCACGAGACCCCACCGGTCTCGGGGTGGGATCACCATATCTCAACCCCGAGACCCCTTCTGGTCTCGGGGTGCACTAGCATATCTCACCTCGAGACCCCTATCGGTCTCGGATGGGATCACCATATCTCGATCCCGAGACCCCCCCGGTCTCGGGGTGCACCAGCATTATCTCACCACGAGACCCCCCGGTCTCGGGGTGGGATCACCATATCTCGACCCCAAGACCCCTTCCGGTCTCGGGGTTGCACCAGCATTATCTCACCCACGAGACCCCCTTCGGTCTCGGGGTGGGATCACCATATCTCGACCCCGAGACCCCCCCGGTCTCGGGGTGCACCAGCATTATCTCATCCCCGAGACCCCTTCCGGTCTCGGGGTAGGATCATCATATCTCAACCCCGAGACCCCCCGGTCTCGGGGCGCACCAGCATTATCTCATCCCCGGCCTCCAGCGACGGCCTCTAGCGACGGCCTCCAGCGCTGGCCTCCAGCGACGGCCTCCAGCTTCGGCTACAGCACCGGCCTCCAGCATCGGCTTCCAGCGACGGCCTCCAGCTCTGGCTTCCAGCGCCGGCCTCTAACGACGGACTCCAGCGTCGGCCTCAGCAATGGCCTCCAGCTTCGGCTTCCAGCGCTGGCCTCTAGCGACGGCCTTCAGCTCCGGCTTCCAAGCGCTGGCCTCCAGCGACGGCCTCCAGCGACGGCTTCCAGCGCCGGCCTCCAGCGACGGCCTCCAGCGCCGGCTTCCAGTGCCGGCTTCCAGCGCTGGCCTCCAGCGACGGCCTCCAGCTCCGGCTTCCAGCGCTGGCCTCCATCGACGGCCTCCAGCTCCGGCTTCCAGCAACGGCCTAACCACTTGTCGTTCAGAGAAACTTATCCCAACAAGGAAGATTCAACGGTTCCAACGGATCGAGGTAAACGGGACCCCCTCCGGTCTTGGGGTGAGATCATCGTATCTCGATCCCGAGACCCCCCCTCCGGTCTCAGGGTGCGCGGGTATCATCAACAGTTAGCACGCGGGCCAGCCTTCGAACCAAATGACAGCTCCAGACCACCTGGCGCGCCCATGTGACTCTCCGTGCTTCATGGGATCTCCGTGCGCCCGTGGCTGCTTGCGGCCATGCCTCATAACAGCGTATGGTGCACTGCATGTTCCTGTGCGTGACTGTGCCCCGTTACGGAGTATGACTCGCTACCACTTGCAACTGTGCGCGGTCATGTCAAGCAACGGCGCGCACCAAATACAACCACGGCTGTTAGACACGTGTAACACCATGTTGACAGGTATCGCGGGATGCCTCCGGTGCGCACAATGATAGTACGACGGCAATCTTTCGGAACAGTAAGACGGGATATTCGGACAGGTATAAAAACGCACGCCCGCATTGTAAGTAGGGATCCGAACTCTGGTTTTCTAGCTTTCTTCCTCCTAGCAAAACCCTAACTGTCTCAGCTCTTTTCCACTGAGCGGTTCTTGTCTGAGCCCAAGTAACTGACTTGAGCATCAGAGGGTCCCCACCGGAACAACCGGTCTCCGGGGACTTTTCTTGCAGGGGTCCAGAGAGAAGGACGTCCGTCTTCCCCGATGTTTGAAGAAGGTGACTTGGCGTCATCAGATTGGCGCACCAGGAAGGGGGAAGAAAGAGAAAGACATCGAACCAGCAGTCTATTTTCCCTCTCTTCAAGCTCTTGAAGCCATGGTGACGATCCAAACGAAGGGAGTTTCTGTCGGTTGTGCTGGGGGGCAGCGCCGCAGGGCTGGTCCACCCGCGGAGGCCCCCCGGCTCTCACAGCTGGCATTCCAGAGCCGCTGCACCCCTAGGAGGCTGGGCCTTCCGCTCCTCAGCTCGAAGTCCCCGTGCCTCCTCTGCAGCAGTTCCAGGAAGACCGATTGTTTTTCCGCGCTCGGCCCCGCTTCGGATGGCCAAGACACTTCACCACGGAGCTTACAAGATTGAGGAGCTCGATGGGAAGCCACTCCCTAGGACATGGAATGCAGATAACCTTCGCCGTACTATCAGTAACGCATTCCTCCTCTCACATCAAATACCGTGCCTGTATCCATTTGGTTTTGCCTCTCATTTCATATTAACAAATTTCAATTTTAGCTCCTGAGATCTTTTCACCTAAAGCCCTGGGCCAGCCAGGCATGAAGCTCGACACCCGTTGGCACCTAAAGCCCTGGGCCAGCCAGGCATAAAGCCCGACACCCGTTGGCATAAAGCCAGGCCGACACCCGTCGGTACCTAAAGCCCTGGGTCAGCCAGGCATGAAGCCGACCCGTCGGCACCTAAACCAGCCAGGCATGAAGCCCGACACCCGTCGCACCTAAAGCCTTGGGCCAGCCAGGCATAAAGCCCGACACCCGTCGGCACCTAAAGCCCTGGGCCAGCCAGGCATAAAGCCCGACACCCATCGGCACCTAAAGCCCTGGGCTAGCCAGGCATGAAGCCCGACACCCGTCGGCACCTAAAGCCCTGGGCCAGCCAGGCATGAAGCCCGACACCCATCGGCACCTAAAGCCCTGGGCCAGCCAGCATAAGCCGACACCTGTCGGCACCTAAAGCCCTGGGCCAGCCAGGCATAAAGCCCGACACCCGTCGGCACCTAAAGCCCTGCACCAGCCAGGCATGAAGCCCGACACCCGTCGGCACCTAAAGCCCTGCACCAGCCAGGCATGAAGCCCGACACCCGTCGGCGAATAAAGCCCAACACCCGTCGGCACCTAAAGCCTTGGGCCAGCCAGGCCATGAAGCCCGACCCCCATCGGCACCTAAAGCCCTGGGCCAGCCAGGCATAAAGCCCGACACCCGTCGGTACCTAAAGCCCTGTGCCAGCCAGGCATGAAGCCCGACACCCGTCGGCACCTAAAGCCCTGGGCCAGCCAGGTATGAAGCCGACACCCGTCGGCACCTAAAGCCCTGCACTAGCCAGGCATGAAACCCCACCTGTCGGCGAATAAAGCCCGACACCTGATGGCACATGAAGCCCGACACCCATCGGCGAATAAAGCCCGACACATGTCGGCACCTAAAGCCCTGGCCAGGGCAGCCGACAGGCATAAAGCCCGCCCGACAGCCCACCCGTCGGCACCTAAAGCCCTGGGCCAGCCAGGCAGCCCGACACCCGTCGGCTAAAGCCCTGCACCAGCCAGGCATGAAGCCCGACACCCGTCGGCAGTCGACACCCGTCGGCAAAGCCCTGGGCCAGCCAGGCATGAAGCCCGATCCCCATCGGCACCTAAAGCCCTGGTATAAAGCCCAACACCCGTCGGCACCTAAAGCCCTAGGCCAGCCAGGCATAAAGCCCGACACCCATCGGCACCTAAAGCCCTGGGCCAGCCAGGCATAAAGCCCGACACCCGTCGGCGAATAAAGCCCACATCCGACGGCACATAAAGCCCGACACCCATCGGCGAATAAAGTCCGATACCCGTCGGCACCTAAAGCCCTAGGCCAGCCAGGCATGAAGCCCGACACCCGTCGGCACATAAAGCCCGACACCCGACGCACATAAAGCCCGACACCCAATGTCACACAAAGTCCCACCGATTAGATTAAGTCCGACCCCCGTCGGCACCAAGAGCCACATGCCTACCTAGCGCAAGGCCCGACATACTCCTGGCATAGCGGTGCGCCGTCGGTCCTGAGGAACCCGCCTACCTCAACCTCCAACGACCGACGCTTCAACCCCAAGAAACCTATCCTTCCTGGCCCCAAGTTTCGGTCCTAGATGGCTAAGACGGAATAGCTCGTATGAGTTGAGAGTTATCCCCTGGCACTAGCGGGACTAATGGGACCATGGGGCCGCGCATTGTCAACCAACGAATTCAGGGTAAGAGTCACAAATAGACAATGTATTTTGAAGAAAGAGTATTTCATTAATTTGAAGGGATTACAAAATGCCGACGTTGTCGGACTTGCAAAAAATAAAAATACAAGCTCACGGTTCTGCTGGCGCTGGCTCATCGTCGGAGGGGCGCATCCGAGAAGTGGTCGGTTCGACTTCCAGGGACTGGGGAATGTTCAAGTCCCTGCAATCTTTTCCTTTCCCATGCTGGAACCCCTTGAAGGAACACGCCACCGAGGCTTCTGCCAGATCATCCATAAATCGCTCGACGCTTTGTACTCTTCTATGATCCCAGCGGTCCTGGCCACGATGGCAGCTTCCACCTCAGCGGCCCGAGCCTTTCTCCGCGGCGAGGGCTGCCATTGCAGCCCTCTCGGCCTCCAGGGTGCGGCTCGCCTCCTCCCCGGATTGGCTTGCTTCCTCCTTCGCCGCCCGCGCCTCTTCCTCCCGGCCTTCATTTCCTCCTCCGCGCCTTCACTTTTCCTCCGCCGCACCGCCCGACCCTCGGCCTCCTGAAGGGCAAGGTTAGCTCAGAGATGTGTAGATCTCTGGCCATCACAGCATTCTCAGCCTCCATCATTTGGTGGAGTGCCGCGCGCACACGGTTGGCGTCGGCCTCCGCTCGGCTCTCAGCGGCCTTGGTTTCACTTGCCCAGGCGCTTTTGGCCAACTCCAGCGCCTCTTCGGCCACCTCCGTGCGGCGCTGAGCATCCTCAGCCTCCTTCTGTGCCTCCGCAGAAGGGCCTTCCCACCATGGATCACATCCCTTGCGGCCCTCAGGGAGTGTGCGAGCTGCATGCGTAAGTTCCAGGTTAGCAAAAAGAAAAGAAAAAAGATAAAGGCAAAAGGCGAAAAGACCGCTTACCCTGACGACGGCCGCGTAGGAATCCCGGAAGAATGCGCTCGCCTTCTGGTGGCTAAGGTCCTCCAGGATCTCGGGCATAAAAACGGGGCAAGGACCCGCTCAGCCAGCGACCATCGTTCAAGGAGTCCCGGGGCGGCCCGGGCTTGGCCCCACTCCGTTCGGCCGTCTCTGGCTCGGTGCGCGGGCTGTTCCTAGGCGACCTCTCGGGGGTGGGCTCACGGCCCCTGATGGCCCCTCGCCCCAATCCATGGCAGCCTCGGCGGGGTCGGTTCGCCAGGGGCAGGAAGCTCTTCAGCCACTATGGGCTCCTCTGCCGCTACCGGCTCCTCTGCGACTGGCTCCTCGATTGGGACTCTCGCGGTCGCTGCCATCTCTGGCGGGTGTCGGCTGTGAGATCAACTTCTGGAGCAGCCGGGGGGATCTTGCGGTGCCGGTGGTTGGGAAGCCCGAGCCGTCGGGCGTTTTGGGCTGGAGCTCGCTGGCCTCCAGGTGGCCCCTCCCGGGCCCTCTTTTTAGAGGTGGCCCTCAGGAGCTTCTCTGCCGGTATCTTCATAGCTGCGCAATATCAGTCAAAGTCAAAAAAAAAAAAAGAAGAGAAGCAAAATTTTTGGCTAAGGGTGGAGATGGCTTACCCCGGTGGGAGATAAGACCCGCCGACTCGAGATTATCTTCCGTCAAGAGCAAGGTGTACCGAGGGATTTCGGCAGCCAGCAATTGACCCAACGCCTCCCGATCCCCAGGATGGATGGCGGAGTTCGCGTTCCCTCGGAGGTCGGGATCTCCCCACCGGGGCCTAACTTGGTCAATGTTTGCGAAAAAGAATCGGGATTTCCATCCCTTGATTGAAGAGGGAAGAAAAAGTTTGAGGACCCGATTGGGTCGGGGCTGGAACAGCCACCAACCCTTCTGGGACCTGAAGGATGTAGAAGGATCGAAAAAGAGTGATTCGAGGGGTGATACCCAGACGATGGCAGAGAATGACAAAGGCTGACGACACGGTAGGAGTTTGGGACCAGTTGAGATGGGTCAAGGAGTAGTAGTCGAGAAGGTTGATGAAAAAGGACGGAAAAGGAGGACGAAGACCTGCCTTTAGGCAAATCTCATAAAGGGCCACCCGACCGGGTCGGAAGGAGATGACCCTATCATCGGGAGTTGGCAGAAAAAGCTCAACGTCCCGGGGAATCTGGTAACGGGCCCGGATTTTTGCCAAATCCAGACCTATTATCGTGGAGGCAGTCCCCTCCGGGGACCCCTCCACCCTCGAGGAGGTGCCGGCCTCCTACCGGCAGCCCTCGATGGGGCTCCACCGGCGACCCGTCACCGGGCCAGGGGGACGCAGTCCTCTGAATCAGTGGACCACTCAAGCGAAGGAGAAGGAGAAGGTGCGGGAGAGGTACAGTGCCTCTCAGAGGGAGGACGATTCTCCGAACCGTCCTCCGAGGTCCAGGATGGAGAGCTCATGAGCAAAAGAAGGGATAGAGAAGTCTGGAATGGACAAAGAACTGACCTGGAGGAAAGAAAGCCAAGCACGAGCTCTCGGGTTGCAGGGGAGATCAGAGCACAGGCACAGAGGAAGACGACGATAGCGGAAGCGATATGGCCAGATTCAACCCCTCATTTGGGTTTATTGGGTTTTCAAATCGTTCCGCCTCATCTCGTCAGCCATATGGCCCCCTACCATAGGCTGGCTCGCCTCGAGGGACGTCCAGCGCGTGGTGCGGCACGCCTCCGGCCAATGATGGGACCCCGCTGACGTCGTCGCTATGAGAGGTAATGATGATACAGCTTTTCGCGCAGACTTCGAAGGCTGGTTTTCTCTCGAGGTCGATCGTGGCGGGCACAGTGTACGGAGGCGGCTGCCTTCTCACATTCCCCATTCCATCCGCATAAGAGATGTGGGCGGGGATCAGCCACGTGGAGAACACCCCTTTCGCCTCATCAGTGGGACCCGCTTCGCCTCAGGGGTGAGGGGGCATCTGATATGACTGATCCCGCATCGTTAGAATAAAAGGTAACGGTAGCTAACGGAGATCAACATATCTCAACCCCGAGACCCCTCCGGTCTCGGGGTGCACCAGCATTATCTCACCCACGAGACCCCCACCGGTCTCGGGGTGAGATCACCATATCTCGACCCCGAGACCCCCTTTCGGTCTCGGGGTGCACTAGCATTATCTACCCCGAGACCCCCACCGATCTCGGGGTGGATCACCATATCTCGATCCCGAGACCCCCCGGTCTCGAGGTGCACCAGCATTATCTCACCCACGAGACCCCCACCGGTCTCGGGGTGGGATCACCATATCTCGACCCCGAGACCCCCTTCCGGTCTCGGGGTACACCAGCATTATCTCACCCCCGAGACCCCATCGGTCTCGGGGTGGGATCACCATATCTCGACCTCGAGACCCTCTTCCAGTCTCAGAGTGCACAGCATTATCTCACCCCCGAGACCCCCACCGGTCTCGGGGTGGGATCACCATATCTCGACCCCGAGACCCCCTTCCGGTCTCGGGGTGCACCAGCATTATCTCACCCCCGAGACCCCCACCGGTCTCGGGGTGGGATCACCATATCTCAACCCCGAGACCCCCTTCCGATCTCGGGGTGCACCAGCATTATCTCACCCCGAGACCCCCTCCGATCTCGGGGTGGGATCACCATATCTCGACCCTGAGACCCCTCCGGTCTCGGGTGCACCAGCATTATCTCACCCCGAGATCCCCACCGGTCTCGGGGTGGGATCACCATATCTCGACCCCGAGACCCCCTTCCGGTCTCGGGGTGCACTAGCATTATCTCACCCCCGAGACCCCCACCGGTCTCGGGGTGGGATCACCATATCTAAACCCCGAGACCCCCCCAGTCTCGGGGTGCACCAGCATTATCTCACCCGAGACCCCACCGGTCTCGGGGTGGGATCACCATATCTCGACCCCGAGACCCCCTTCCGGTCTTGGGTGCACCAGCATTATCTCACCCACGAGACCCCTCCGGTCTCGGGGTGGGATCACCATATCTCAACCCGAGATCCCCCCCGGTCTCGGGGTGCACCAGCATTATCTCATCCCCGAGACCCCTTCCGGTCTCGGGGTGGGATCATCATATCTCAACCCCGAGACCCCCTCCGGTCTCGGGGTGCACCAGCATTATCTCATCCCATGCCTCCAGGGACGGCCTCTAGCGATGGCCTCCAGCGCTGGCCTCCAGCGATGGCCTCCAGTGCCGGCCTCCAGCGATGGCCTCCAGCGCCGACTTCCAGCGCTGGCCTCCAGCGACGGCCTCTAGCTCTGGCTTCCAGCCGGCCTCCAACCACGGCCTCAGCGTCGGCCTCCAGCGATGGCCTCCAGCTCCGGCTTCCAGTGCTGGCCTCCAGCGACGGCCTTAGCTCCGCCTTCCAGCGCTGGCCTCCAGCTCCGGCTTTCAGCGCCGGCCTCCAGCGACGGCCTCCAGCGCCGGCTTCAAGCGCCGGCTTCCAGCGCTGGCCTCCAACGATGGCCTTCAGCTCTGGCTTCCAGCGCCGGCCTCCAGCGCCGGCCTCCAGCGTCGGCCTCCAGCGACGGCCTCCAGCTCCGGCTTCCAGCGCTGGCCTCCAGCGACGGCCTTCAGCTCGGCTTCCGCGCTGGCTCCAGCGATGGCCTTCAGCTCCGGCTTTCAGCAACGGCCTAACCACTTGTCGTTCAGAGAAACTTATCCCAACGAGGAAAATTCGACCGTTCCAACGGAACGAGGTAAACGGGACCCCCTCCGGTCTCGGGGTAGGATCATCGTATCTCGATCCCGAGACCCCCCTTCAGTCTCGGGTGCGCAGGTATCATCAACAGTTAGCACGCGGGCCAGCCTTCGAACCAAATGACAGCTCCGGACCACCTGGTGCACCCATGTGACTCTCCGTGCTTCACGGGATTCTCCGTGCGCCCGTGGCTGCTTGCGGCCATGCCTCATAACGATGTATGGTGCACTGCATGTTCCTATGCGTGACTGTGCCCCGTTACGGAGTACGACTCGCTACCACTTGCAACTGTGCGCGGTCATGTCAAGCAACGGTGCGCACCAAATACAACCACGGCTGTTAGACACGTGTAACACCATGTTGACAGGTATCGCGGGATGCCTCCGGTGCGCACAATGATGGTACGACGGCAATCTTTCGGAACAGTAAGACAGGATATTCGGACAGGTATAAAAACGCACGCCCGCACTGTAAGTAGGGATCCGAACTCTGGTTTTCTAGCTTTCTTTCTCTTAGCAAAACCCTAACTGTCTCAGCTCTTTTTCGCTGAGCGGTTCTTGTCTGAGTCTAATTAACTGACTTGAGCATCGGAGGGTCCCCACCGGAACAAACCGGTCTTCGGAGACTTTTCTTGCAGGGGTCCGAAGGGAAAGACGTCCGTCTTCCCCAACATTTAAAGAAGGTGACTTGGTATCATCAAAAACATTCTTCATCCAACTTAAGAGATGCCTGAATAAAGCCCCAAGTTTACGTCAGAAAAAGCTTGCCTGCAAACCATCTAAAATTTACAGCCATTTCACTTTAGTCTTCTGAAGACAATTCACCCCCTCGCCTTTAAAGATATTGCACCATCTATTTCCACAATGGCCTCCTATTACTATACGATGATCCACAAACAAGACAAAAGTTTTCCACATCTCCGTAATCCATTTTCATCATGACATTCCTTGGTGAACAAGACTTCTTTCAGTTTTTAAGGGAGGTTAGATGATCATAAGTTTCATTTCATACACTGCATGCACAAATGCGCCACTCCCCTAGCACACATTCAGGGATGAAATAATACTACTGATATTCTAGCTAATAAGTATGATCACATGATGATTAATAACAATTTTAATTAGACAACACAGGTTAATGCCAAGCTTACCATTTGATGATTATCTAATCCTAAATTGTGGAAGTCACACATTCACACCAGTATAACTGTTAAAGTGGCTGCTTGATTGTCGAGTTTTATTAAGACATACAGCCATAAGAACAAGTTTTATGAATAAATAATGGGACTTGAACTTCATAAAATTTATTCTCATATTTCATAACCTTATGAAGTTTTGCAAAAATTTCCATATCAAAAGACAATAAAAGAAGAAAGAAAGATCAAGCATGTTTTGATAGAAGTTAAATGTTTTCAGCTTGTGTAAACTAACCATAATAAAACTTGTGACGTCAAATCACCGTCCTCGAACGTCCGGTCACCTCCTCCAGTGAGCCTGTAATCTTCCCGGTGAGCTTTCCTCGGTCGAAAGCCTACAAAAAGTTTCAAAAATCAAATATTCCGGTAGGAATCCTCCAATGCTCAAGTTAGTGCTCTGGGCAATAGCCGTGAGCTTGAGAAAAACTCGAAAGAGAGAAGAAGAGGAAAAGAACTTAAAGCCGTGCTCTCTGTGATAGCATATGAGCGTTTTGGAGTTGTGTGTTAAGTTTTTTGGTCGGAGGTCCCTCTTAACCATTTTATTGATACCTAGAGTCTGCCAGTTAAGGTGTAGCCACTTGTCAGAGCATTTATTGATGGCAGCAATAGTGGAGCTTGTCCTCATGTGACATGTCAAGGTGCAGGCCATGTTCCGCCGAGTATATGGCTGCAGCTGGTTGATAGGTGCTGTTTGGCTTGGACAGCTGTTGCAGACTGCTACAGGGCATGGCCAATCATTACGGTGCTCGCCAGATGTGTCTTCCACGCCACCCTTCCGTTGTCCTGTGTGGACAATGATGGATGATAAAGTCAGGCAGTGGGCCCCAAAGTATAGCCGCTGAAACAGAAGATGAAGTTTGGAGTTGAAGCTAGCTCTGTCCCTCGTAGAGCATTGATTATAGAGTACGTGCATGGCACTGTTCATGTCCTTGAATGAGCTCCAAAGAAGGCCGAGGGAAGATCAGTCCGAGGCCGAGGACTGGACGTTGTCGGAACCTCACGGATTCGAGAGCACACTACAAGATTTTTGCCTTTCAGCAATGAATTTTTTTGTAATGAATTTTAAAATTCGTTGGTGAAAGTGGATATTTGTAATGAATATAAATATTTGTTGTTAAAAATTCATATTAATTAAAAATAACTTTCTGTAATAAATATTTTTTATGATAATTAAAATATTCGTCCTGAATGTTTTAGCCGGGAAAGAGAGAGCTGAGACGAAGGTCGGAGGAGTTGGGTGTTTACTGCTCGAGTCGCAGAGCTCCTCGTCCTGGTTACCTTGCATCCCACGCCATACCCATTCACACAAGGGGGGCCAACGTAGCTCGGTGCATGCTATAAATGCATGCACGCAGGAGAGAGACAACGTGGCGGTGGAAGGAGAGAGACTTGGCTTTGGAGCCAGAGTCTGGGAGGAGCTCAGGACAGAGAGCTCGGAGCCGAGTTCGGTGAAGGCCGAGGAGAAGCTGGAGGTGGCCGGAAGCCGGGACAATGTCGTTATTTCATACACTGCATGCACAAATGCACTCCCCTAGCACACATTCAAGGATGAAATAATACTACCTGATATTCTAGCTAATAAGTATGATCACATGATGATTAATAACAATTTTAATTAGACCACATAGCTAGGTTAATGCCAGCTTACACATTTGATTATCTAATCCTAAATTGTGGTAGTCACACATTCGATCACACCAGTATAACTTGTTAAAGTGGCTGCTTGATTGCCGAGTTTTATTAAGACATACAGCCATAAGAACAAGTTTTATGAATAAATAATGGGACTTGAATTTCATGAAATTTATTCTCATATTTCATAACCTTATGAAGTTTTGCAAAAATGTTCTATATCAAAAGACAATAAAAGAAAGAAAGAAAGATCAAGCATGCGTTCTGATAGAAGTTAAATGTTTTCAGTTTGTGTAAACTGACCACAATAAAACCCATCAACCAAACACCATGAGTGTCTTCTCTACTCTTAGCTACAATAATACAAAATATTGGAAGGATGAAGGCAAATAGAAACTGTATCAGTTTATACCGTGTTAGGTTTAAGGACCAAGAATCATGGAATAAAAAAAACATGCATCTATAAATTATATGAGAAACATTGTGCCCAGAGCTAATAACTAAAACAGTACTACTCTCGAAATTATCTCAAAATCTGAAAAAAAATATTACGTTCTGACAGTGAGGGACCACTGGCATATGACTTTTGTTTCCAAAAATAAAATATACCACAATGATATGTGGGAACCCTCGCTTTAAAATTCGAGGTCATATTATGTTGGCAAATTTTTTATATAATGCCATAACTTTTACGTTGTTGGGATGTGGATTTATGCCGTATTTTGTTCTGTTTAGATTCAAGTACTGTATTAGAAAAAAAAAGCTTAACTTTGCTAAAGGTTAAGAACATCATAGTCTTTGCCTCACGCTCTCTAAATATATAACATCATATATGAAGCCAAGAAGTAGGATTGTTTATCAAACTGAGCTTTAGACGTGCAAGAAATATATAGAAAATATGAAGAGCTTGTAGTTTAGGAGCCTACGTACCATCATATATATAGATTTATATTATGTATGCATATGTGTATGTACCATCTAAGACGAGCTAAAGTGATTTGATGCAAAATAAGGACATCTATGAATATAAGAAAAAAGTTTTGAATGATGCATGCGCCCATATAATTATCTTTATTTTTGATGGCACCTAAGTAAGATATGGTATAACCTCTTGGTGCTACCCATATATTTATTTGATCAGCTATTGATGGGCATGGAATTCTCCACCACCGTTTACCATCCTTAGATTAAGATTATCTGAATGGAAGAAAAATATCTTCAACCCACTTAATAACATGCATGAATTTTAAGATAAGATAATAAAATTTTGAAAGAAGGATTTTAAACTTTGTTTTACTTTCATAAAATAAATGTATAACAATATCATTCTAGAACTCCACTATATATACAGTCAAAGTCATCTTCCTAAATTTTATACCAACTTTTGAGTCATTTGTCCTGCATGCAAAGACATAGTTATATTAAGAATTTTCAAAATAATTTTAAAAAAACATATATGACATCAAAACAAGTTTGTTGGAAGCCCTAAAAAAATCGCAAAAAAAAAAAAAAAATGAAATATATGCTTCCTATAAGTTCTAATATGTAAACCAAACTTATGATCTTAATCCTAACTCTTCTATGAATTTTTATAGAACATAATATGTACGTAGTGCAGCTCATTCGGCGCAGAAGCTATTGTTTTTCTTGATTTCTCTCGCATTTTTTCACAGCCAGAGTTAAGTTGAGGTTTAGCTAGCTATGAAGAAGTGATCATGCACCGAACGAATTGTACTTAAGTTCGATCTATTCTTATACATCATTTCATCAGCCTTAACGAAGGAAGTATGTAGCATGATGAGTAAACTACTTGCATTATTATTATTTTTTGTACAAGCGGACGATTACACTAGCCTAGTGCGAGTCAGCCCAGATCAATCTGAATACAAATTTGCTCTAATACAGAAGGGCAGGGATCGTTCGGCCTTCAAATCCATAAACCATTATGCTGAGCCACAAAGAAGCTACTCAGTCCGTCGCGGAATTGGCTTCTCGATAGATGTGACGGATCTGAGCACAGTCAGCCTCACGTAGAATAGACCAAATGTCCGTAAGCATCGAATTAGCAGGGCCAGAATGATAATTCTCCTTCTGCATCCAAGAAATAACCGACATGAAATCACCCTCAATCAAAATCCTCTACGTCTGAAGAGTTCTAACGGCATAAGAAATGCCCGCCCAAGCCGCATAAAGCTCAGACATCAGGACAGAGGAGTCAATAGAACCAAAACCATCCGCTCCCAGCAACTCACCATATGGGCCACGAATGACGAAAGCAGAATCAGCAGCTCTGCCGCGGACACTCCCATCAAAGTTGATTTTGACGAACCCTGAAGGAGGGGATCCCATGAGATAAATACCGTGTGCCGGTTCACTGTCATAGCAGCATGGAATCCCCAGAGGCCAGAGACGTCATAACCAACCCGTGCATAGTCTGCAACCAAAGATCTAATTTTCCTCATAATCCTGAGGGAAGAAATAGGATCATCCGTAAAAAGAAGCTAATTCCTCGATAACTAAATGTAATAAGCCGTGGCAGCCCAAAGACCACACCTCTGCAAGGAAGCTCTACGAATATCAAAGAAGAAAGAAAAACGGGTTAACCCAGATCGTCCCCCCTGACAGAATAACACACCATATGCCAGATCTGTTTAGCTTTGGGGCAAATGAAAATAGCATGCTCAGAGAACTCCTCCTCCAACCTGCATTGTTAACTTTGCACCACTTTCCATATTTTGAGAATGAAGCAACTTGTGCATGGTTGTTCTCCCATGGCTGTTCCTCAATCCAGTGATGCTTGATAATTTCTATTTGCACCACTTGAATTGCTCAGTGCATTCCTTCAAATTTTTTTTTTAAAAAAATTCTAAACTACCCTTAGCACCCTTTGTCTTCTCCCTCCCTTTCCTTCTCCAGCATTGGTGCCCTCCTCTCTCCTTTCCCTTTCCTAGCACCGTCCCTCATCCCTCCCCTCGGCCCCCATCTCCTCCTCTCTTGTTTCTGGCACCGCCACGGATCCATCCTTTCCTTCAGCTTCGATCTCTTTCACACTATCTGGTTTCGGTACCGTCTTCTTTTCTCTCTAGCACTATGCCAGAAAGAGGGGCACCGGAGCTGAGAAGTGAAAAGAAGATTGGAATCGAGAAAAGATGGATGGAGGATGGTGCCGAGGATAAAAGAGGAGGAGACGAAGGCCTAAGGGAGGGTGGGGGATGGTGCCAGGAAGAAGAAAGAAAAGGAAGGCTATCATGGAGAGGAGGAAAGGAGACTAAGGTCGAAGGAAAGGGATGAAAGATGATGTTAAAGAAAAAAAAAAAAGCGAGAGAAAAAAAAAATAAAGTCTAAGAATAGTTTAATTTTTTTTTAATTTAAAAAAAAAACACTGAATACAAATAGAAATTGCCAGTTATACTTTGCCTCTAATAAGGAAAGGTGTTGGAAGTTAACTTGCCACTGCTTTTGACCATGAAAGATCTTCCCCATTAAAGCCTGTTGCAGTACTCTTTTCTGACATCAGTAGAGTGATGATACCTTTTGAGACCGGCCTTCTGGTGCAAACCATGTGCATCAGTGGAATAACTAAAAGAAGCTGGGGTTGGTCATTATTGGTGGTCATGCTTTTTAATTAACTCTTCTTTTATTTATTTTTATTATTTTTGTTTTTTATTTTTTTATTTATTTTTTTGCCTCTCCCAATTATTTGAACCATTGGAGGCTGATCTGCTGGACCACATGGATTGCAACACGTTGCACATCACATCCCATTGTAACGTGACACGTACCCTCGTGGTGGGGCCCCGAATTCGCGGGCCTTTTCGTGTTTGCATCATTTGATGTTAACTTCTTCATCCTGTACTCCAACTACGGACCCTCTAATTGGGAGAACGACCGCGAACCGACGCTTCTCTCGTCACCAAGGTGATCTTAGCTTAAGCTCACTGCCAGCCTTTTGTCATCCCTTCCCATTGCTGCATGTGGCTGGCCTGAGTTGATCTCAAATTCTGTTTGATTTTATTTAAATTATCAACTAGCACACTTGAACACTGGCAATAGAGTCCAAGGTTTTTCTACACGAAAATTTGTATATAAAACCTTAATGCAAAGTCATTCGAATCATTGAGACATGATTTATGACACTATGGGTGCATTTAAATTTTATCATTATCTTTATGAAAACCTCATACTATTATTTAAATCTACTGTATAACTTTATTGAAGATATGCTTGAATAGACTTCCTGCAATATGATAATTAACTAAAGAATTTGGCTTGTGAAGAAAGTGAGAATGGTCTTTAACAAGCGAAAAATCAAGTCTAACCTAATCAACTAGCACTATCTATCAATTTTATTTTTTTAAATGGATGTGCATTTCATAAATGATGTGGATTGACATCACATCACTCTTTGCTATATTAATAACTTCTTTTTAACATGTATATTGGTTTTGTCTTTGATGTTGGACCGATATATGTCATCTATAACTCAGGGAAATAATAAATCCTATCATTTGATATGTTTTATGTATCAAAGTTAAGACTTATGATACTAGTTCATTTCAAAGATGACGATCTTTAAAATTAAGCACATGATAAGAGGTCTTTTGTGTGGTTCTTTGGATAATGCCACAAAAGTGTACTTAATAGATTAGGAGATCATTTGTCAACCTATATGGGTTGGTGGCATTTGGATATCATCTTTGGTACTCAGGCATAAGGCCCTTCATGGCTAAAAATGCGATGAACTTCGGGGATAATTTACTAGAGAGAGTATATAATATTTCGGATCGATTCACTAATCCTATAATCATCTAGGTAGATAATATAATAATTCATATTTTACTTGAATTCTTGATGATTACTTAAGTGTGGCAGATGGTGATGATTTGGAATAACTAAAGGCTCATTCTTTTCAATGGATACTTTTTTGAGTTATCCAAACTAGAAATGATAAATGGATTATTGATCATATTATAAATTGCCTACATTACTTACCATATTTAGTTGGCTTAGAATTCTCAAAGAAAAGCGTCAATGCTGAAAGCCTAACTATCAGTTTAAGTTTAACCACTCAAATGCCTTCTAAATTTTAGCCATGCATAGTTTTATGCAATTCACTTCACTTAAGAGTCTCTTTCTAACTTCTCAAAATCATATTCAAAGTCAGTATACTAAGATGATAATATCAATAGAGCAAGCTTTGTCATCCTTAATTTTAACCCACTCCTTATAGTAACAAATTAAAATCATCTTTACAACAAATTTTTTTGTTCGTACAACTACTTGTTCTTAAAGCAATCAATGTATAGTACATGATGAAGATGGAGATTCTCAAATCATGAACAATGATGCATCTATATATTTAAGCCGATAAACAAATTGATGACTCTTATATTCTCTTGTTAGATTGATGGCATTTACATCAAGATTGTATAATGCTGCTATTTTCTGCCTCACAAAAACCCTCTTTACTCTCAAAAATGAAATAATAATGAGGAGTGGTAGCAGCAGTGGAAGCGCGGAGCAAAGTGGGTGAGCGGTGAAGTGGTGTTGGCATCCCATGAGATAGATGGTAACTAAACCTACCCATCATTGGTTGTTCCCGTCACCTTCCCGTCATATTTTCCCGGTCCACGCGGGAACCACGCCGTGCCCATAAACCATAAACCTCAAAGCGCGTGTGCGAACAGTAAAACTCCAATTTGACGAGCGGAAACCAAAACTATAATCCCTGTGGAAAATAAATAATTAATTAAAGTATGGATGCAAGGTAAAGGCTCCAATTGGTGGGAATATGTCCCCACCACACGTGTACGGCTGCGATGTACCCACGTCGCCGGACTGGATCGCACCAACCTAGTCTAAACCTGAGCCTCCACGCAGAACACGCCACGTGTACCGACCGAGTTGGGCGGAACACGTATGGTCGTAGATATTTTGGGGGCAGGGCTGAGATATTTTACACGGCCCTAGACGTACACGTGTCGAAAGACGGAGGCATAGAAGGGAGCATCTGACGCGCTGGGGCTGGATGGATCACTGGAGGACGCAAGGCAATGCGATCGGGACACGCGTCCTCCACGGAGCAGATTCGACACGTGTGGCTGGCTGACAGACCCGAGCGGAGGAGCGTGTTGCCGGCTTCGCTACTGACACGTGTCTAACCGTCTCTTTGGCATCGGACAAAAGCCTCCCCAGGTCCGCTGCTCCTCCGCAGCCTCTCCGTCCTTTTCCTCCGCCTCGTCTCCATCCTCGAGTCGGGTTTCGGATTCAAATTCTCCGGTTAACCAGCCCGATTCGGATCAGAAGCAAGGGCTCAACCTTTTGATGCTTTTATAATATATATATATATATATATCAAGATTCAATCTAATCCACCCAATCATTCAAGCTCTATTATGTTTCTAATATTTTTAGGATTTATAATATTAATTCATGGGCACCCAAATGAATGATAGCAATTAAGATCTTAGTAATGGAGTCTTAGTTTTTTTCTTTTTTTTCTTTTAGCCCATATATAATGAGGCTTTGGTGTGCCATTTCAACTGATTTCTAATTTAAATGAGGATTAGTTTGTTACTTAAATATATTATTATTTTTAAAAAAAATTAATATATTATTTAATTTTTAAAGAAGTTTAAATTTTAATATTTATATTTGTATAATTAATTAGATTTATTTAAAATTATAATATAAATAGTTTAGTAAGAACGGAACGGTCGACGGCATCGAGCCTTAAAAGTTAAACTCATGGATCCGGATCAGGAGGAGCATTTGCGACTCGATGAACCGCAATCGGACCTAAAAAGACCAAATCCGAGAAAGAAACTGCTGTCGGCGGAGCACTGGACCCCGAGTCTTGCGCTATATGTATCCCGAACCCCGAGTCTACCGACCAATCCGCCCGTAGAGCAGCGACAGCCACCGCGATCCGATCCGATTCTGAGGACATCGCCACATCGCCAGGCCATGATGGAGCACACGATGGACCTTCCGGACTCCACGTGCGGCGATCTCGGCAGCAGCACTGCCAGCGCCACTAGCAGCGGCAACGGACGGTACGGCAATGCGGCCGGGGCGGCGACCCCACGTGGCCGCGGAAGCGACGAGAACACAGGACTCCAGGACGAGCGGGTGCTAATGCTGGTGTTTCGGTCGATCAATTGGGACCCCCACCTGGTGTGCATCGCCGCCTGCGTCTCCCGCCGCCTCCGCGCCGTCGCCAACCGCGTCCTCTGGCGCGAGCTCTGCATCTCCCGCGCCCCTCGCATGATCTCCGCCCTCACCACCGGCGGAAACGGCGGCGCCACACGCATCGGCGGCGGGTGGCACGCCCTCGGGAAGCTCCTCCTCTTCTGCAGCGGCTGCGCCGCCCCCACCCGCTTCTTCCCCCTCCCCAACTACCGCCCCCCGATCGCTGGCCATTTCGCCCCCGTCTCCCGCTTCTCCAAGACCTCCGGCCGTTCCTTCCTCGCCCGCCGCTGCTGGGGCGACATCCTTTACGTCTCCGACCCCTGCGAGCACGCCTCGGCCTCCCCTTCCCACGAGGACCTCGGCGCCTATCGCGGAGTCTTCCGGGCTTCATGCGGTCGAGGACGAGAGCATTCCTCGTCCGCCGGCAGGCGCAGCTGGAGTCCCGGATGCGCTGCCCCTACTGCGGCGCCCGGGTCTGGAGCATGACCGCCGCCGGCCTCGTCCCCCGCAGCGCCTCCCGCCGCCTCGGCTCCCACGAGGGCGACCTCGAGTACTTCGTCTGCGTCAATGGCCACCTCCACGGCTTCTGCTGGCTCGCCCACTTATCCTCCTCTGGTAACGACGATGATAAAGATGACAGCTGCCGCAATTCCAGTGACGACGACGACGACGACGACGATGTTGCATGCTCGGACACAGACATAGATTAGAGACATAGATTAGAGAGAGAGAGAGATTTAGTTGTCCATGTTTGGTTGTTTGTTTAGGAGGCATGGTAGGTAGTCAAGTGATGTGGGACTATTTTTCCGCTCATTCTTCTTTGCTTTTTCCTTGCTCTGTTTTTTTCTTTTTTCTTTGGCCGGTCCCCTGTTCATTTCATCCATTCTCTGCTCCTGCTTCTGAATTCGAAATAAAAGGAGCCTCGGCTCTCTGCTTTGTTTGTATTATGTTCCAAATTCTCTCCCTGCCTTTGTGTCGACTCGCAGGACGAGCAGGGGATGCTCTGTTTTTCCAGTTTGGAAAATTGGAATTTTGGATTCGAGATATGGTGTGGTGCTATCTAACGCGTGGGTTGGATCGATGTGATGGTTTATGATACATGTGAATTTTAGTTCAATTACGAGATAGAGGAATGAACGAGTTGAATCTGATTCCAAACTCCTACTGTCTTCTGTTGTTGTTGTGGACCGACAACACACATCAGCCGACATAAATCCCACAAGAGGAAAGAAGAGAATGTTTTTGCGCGCTCCAATGCGTCCATGGAATAATCTTTTAGATCATACAAGATACCAATTTGCCAAAAAGTTTGTACTCTAGTTATTGCACCCATAAAAAGGTTCTTCCAGATGTTTGACATGTGTTAAGTTTTGTTTTTTAGTTTGATAGTGCTACCACAGTGACATGTCTAAAGTTTATCATATCAGATAGATTTTTACATCAAATAGTGAAAGGAGATCTCTGAAAGCTTAGGGGTTGAATTGACCAAGGAGTGGAGAGAGAGAGAGAGAGAGAGTTGGGGGGGGGAGTGGTCTTCAATTATGTAAACTTGGGTTTGTGAGGATACCTACTTTCCACTAAGTTATGCAGACAACCCCCAGTGCAAAAGCTACAAGTGGTGACATGGCAAGACAAAATCCAGTCATAAAAAGACTACACAGCTGGCATGCAATTAACTAGGAGGGAAAGGGAAGTCATGCTTTAGCTTTGTAGCTTTTTCTCACATTAGATTTGTGTCTTACTATAGATTTTCTTAAGTCATAATATATGATTTGCAAATATACAAAGGAATGTGTAACATCCCAAGGTTATTGGTAGGATTTCTATTGGATTGATTTGGGTTTGGATTGGATCAAATTAAAGTTGGATCAAAAGAGGTTGAAAGTGTAAGCCAACATCCAATCCAAATATCTTGTATGAAGCCAAACCGACCATGCCAACCTGCCTAAAGCTATTACTTTTAGTTGCTTATCTAAGAAAAAGACTTATCATTTATAACCTTTCTTATACTGATTAACTGTATATAGAGTTTTCTTTATTTATATATATATATATATATATGTTTGCAGCAAAAGCTCTCACATTCCAGAAATTCCGGAATAGGATATCTGGTTGACAAAACTTTGAAAATTGGATTTTTTTTATTAAAAAATATATACTCTTTATATGTTCCTTTGGAGTTTTAGCTAGTGATATACTCAAGCAACACTACATTATTGAATTTGAATTCCTTGCAAGTGCCACTATGAAAATTAGAGATATTGATTTTGAATTTGAGGAGTAATGTAGTTTACTAGATACAAACTTCAAATTGCTGGGTGAAAGGCCAAGAAGAAGAAATGATGAAAAATATTTCACTATTACTAATCAAAAGCTAATTTGGGGTCCTATAGAGGAATTTTAGAGTAAGAGAGGTCTTAATTTATGAATATATTAGTTCAAGATTTACATATAAAATTAATCTATATAAAAAGGGTTATATTTAAAAAGTTTTAAAAAACCAAAAGGCCAAAAAGAGACAGCTAGAGTTGGGAATCTAATAAATGTGAAAGAGAGAAGGGAGAAGATTAAAATGGAGAAGACTATATAATTAATTCAAAACATGTCACCTGCTCCTCTTTTTTTCTTCAATATTTTGTTCTCACTTTTAATGATGAACCTCCATGCTTTCTAAATCATTTATACCAAGCCTTGATTAAGGTCTTATTTGGATTGGCTGCTGGAATGTCTTTGAGCGATTATTTTCTAATGGATATGTGACATAGCTATTGATCGACAGCTCGGACAATAGCTACCCGCCCTAACCCATCTCCTATCATAAGGCAAGGTTTTTAGGACTTATCTAATTCAAATTGCAACCCAAGATCTCATCCAAAAAAGATTGATCAAAAAAAATTTTTTGGCTCCATGATGTCCTTACACGACCATGGTTGAAAGTGAAATATGTGACTAGCCACTATATTCCAATAGCTTTTAGAGAGCACCATGTCCCCTCCAACAAGTGCCCCAGTTGCTGGGTATTAGCACCTCCTGGACTTGATATCCTTTGGATGAGGCCAAATCTCTCTAGCCTCTAGCTAAGTAGCAAATGACTATCCATTCATGTCAGTGTCACCTACGACATGCTCAATAGAAAACATGATCGATAAATTAGCTAACAATGCATAACCAAAAAGACAGAATAAACATATTCTTCAATTGACTGGTGAAGCCAATGGCCGCTTGCAGAAAGTGTTGCTCATGATAGCTTACACTATTCCATCTAAAGATTGAGCCCATGATGACAAAACACATGGCTGTAGTTCATATGAATAGAAAAGTTTCACAACCAAATTTGAAAATTACCTACAAAGGAATGTTCATTCAGTAAGACATCAAACACACCATGGCTCCCTTTTAGCCCTAAAAATCAAATAGTTTAAGGACTCCTTTAAACTCCATTATTATTCTTTTCATGAATCTTAAGGCTACAAGATTTACCTTCACTCTCTTCACTGACTTAAGCATCAGAGAGCATTTACTGGTAACCTCCCAGTACTCTTTACCCTAATGGATATGTGACATAGCTATTGATCGACAGCTCGGACAATAGCTACCCGCCCTAACCCATCTCCTATCATAAGGCAAGGTTTTTAGGACTTATCTAATTCAAATTGCAACCAAGATCTCATCCAAAAAAGATTGATCAAAAAAAATATTTTTTTGGCTCCATGATGTCCTTACACGACCATGGTTGAAAGTGATATGTGACTAGCCACTATATTCCAATAGCTTTTAGAGAGCACCATGTCCCTCCAACAAGTGCCCCCAGTTGCTGGGGTATTAGCACCTCCTGGACTTGATATCCTTTGGATGAGGCCAAATCTCTCTAGCCTCTAGCTAAGTAGCAAATGACTATCCATTTCATGTCAGTGTCACCTACGACATGCTCAATAGAAAACATGATCGATAAATTAGCTAACAATGCATAACCAAAAAGACAGAACAAACATTCTTCAATTGACTGGTGAAGCCAATGGCCGCTTGCAGAAAGTGTTGCTCATGATAGCTTACACTATTCCATCTAAAGATTGAGCCCATGATGACAAACACATGGCTGTAGTTCATATGAATAGAAAAGTTTCACAACCAATTTGAAAATTACCTACAAAAGGAATGTTCATTCAGTAGACATCAAACACACCATGGCTCCCTTATAGCCCTAAAAATCAAATAAGTTTAAGGACTCCTTTAAACTCCATTATTATTCTTTTCATGAATCTTAAGGCTACAAGATTTACCTTCACTCTCTTCACTGACTTAAGCATCAGAGAGCATTTACTGGTAACCTCCCAGTACTCTTTATACTCTTTTTCATTACCACACATCTTACTCTTTTCGCTGTATCATTTTACTCATTCTTGATTCATCAATCTCATCATCACCCCTATTGATGAATGGTTCCCACCACCGCATCCCAAAATCATCACCTTCTATCCATCTATGCTGCCAACATCAAGTGCCATGGAATTGATGGATGAAAGGGTTGAAAATGACTAATGCAGTTGTGTGCCATATTTGGTACAAAGATATTCTCAAGAAGGCTATCAAGGCTCAACTCAACTCATCTAAGCCTTTTCCCAACTACATAGGATGGCTACATGAATCTGCTTCTTTCACTCGCTCTGTAAAGGCAAAGGCTTTAATTCCAGTATATGTAAAGGTCTCACTTTGAACCACACTTCCTGCCTGTATTAAGGGACTAATCTAGAATGAAAGAATGGATGAGGCCACTGAACTATTTAAGATCATGCAAGAGGAAGGAATGAAAACTTAATCTTGCCTTCGTACCATCCTTAAAACATTACAAGACCTTGTAAAATAGAGGATGTTCGAGGCTCCCCTAATGATATGGTAGGTTGAGGAATACATTCAAATGTCATCACTTATAACTCTACAATTTGTAGATTTTGTAGATTTTGTAGATTAGGGAAGTAGGAAAAGCTTTGTGATTCATAGTGAAATGAGAATGAAAGTCCTCCGCATAAGGTGACATTCGATGCACCAACTGACTAGTTGTAAAGAAAGAAAGGTTGAAGAGGCATGTCAATTATTGGAAGCAAATGGCTTTTTTAGGCGTGGTCCTCAATTACATATTGAATGCTAATGGATGGATACTGCTAGATTGGAGGAAGAACGCATGCGGCTAAAGTTCATGACAACAGTTTCAAAATGCCATAGGCTCCGTAGTTAGCAAAAGTAGGACAATTAACAATGTATAGCATAATATTATTACATTCATATAACATTTGGTTCATGATAATATAATATTATCAAAAATCTTATATCTTTTAATCTTACAATTAGTAATCAGATATTCAAAATAGAAGATTACTGTATTTATTTATAATAATAAACTACAATAATCTATTTATCATGTTTTTAAAATTTATTAAAAATATTTTTTATCTTAAGCCCTCTCTTCTTTTTGCTAAAATATAAAATGTTCTCATAAAAGTCAAAATTCTTTATAAACTAATTTTAAAAATATTATATATTAAACATATACTATATAATGTAATATATATTATAGAGGTAGACTCGAATACATTTGAATATAACCAAATTTAAAATTTGATCACCTTTCCCATCCTTAAATTCACATGAATTCCAAAGCCATATTACACTTCACTTTTTTCATTTCGAATCTATGAATAATGAAGTTACAGTAGAAAAGTTGATTGGATCTAAGCTTAACCACAATTGAATGTAACCAAATTACCTTTATATTATAATATTATTAAATATCTCATTCAACTCAACTCAACTCATTTAAGCCTTTTCCCAACTACATAGGGGTCGGCTATATGAATATGCTTCCTTCACTAATATATTAAATATTATTAAATTATTTTTATATTTAATATATTTAATAATATATTTAATATTATTAAATTACTTTTATATTTAATATTATTAAATAGCTCATTATAGAATATATAAATATAAAATATAAAAATAATTAATAATATATATATAATAATTTAATATGCAAGGTCATAATATTAATAATTTAAATTTTAATATTTACATATTATTATATAATATATAATAATATTTAAATATTAAGTATTATGTTAATATTAAATTTAATACAAATATAAAATATTATTTAATGTAAATTAAATATATAATCAAATTAAGTATTATTATATATTTATATATAAATCAAAGCATAACTTAAAATTATTGAACTTTAAAAATTTCAAATATCTACCTTTCAGATAGGAATCGAATTACTATAATCTTAAATTTGCTAATCTTTGGTAATATTACAATTCAGATTATCATGTTTATTGCCAAACATAGTAATTTGTATGATAATATCATATTACCAAGGTAATTACCATGAACTGAACAGCCCCGACCCAATGCCATTATTTATCGTTTATGTTTTTTGTTGGAGAAAGATGGGATTTAAAAAGAAAAAAAAAAGACAATAGACATTGCTAGAAAAATGAAGGTAATATCATGAATCTAAAGTTGCTTGCAGATTTTTTTGAGCATCCTGCAAGCTGATGAGATCAGTATTAATCATTAAAATGAGTTCATCAACAATCACCTATCAAATGTACATTTCCATTAAGTCATTTGGTTTTGCATAAGGACTTGTTTTGTAACTTGTATTGACAGGCTAACCCTAGGGGAGACTCAGCATTTAAACATTAGATGGAGCTCTTTTATGAAGTAGAACGAACACGGTTTAGATTGGTGGGGATCTAAAACTACCTCAATCCATCTAGCAGTGATACTTGATGTAGCCCCTAAAATATATTACTAATAAAAATTGACCCTCTATGGTAAAGATTACTCTAGCATCGAAATAGTTCATGGGCAACATTAGAAACTATTAAGCAGGGGGAACAAGGTAGATTTGTTAAACTAGCCAGCTCAACTCAACTGGATGGGGCAACGATGGAAAACAAACTAGATAATAGTTGGATGTGGAGTGAAGAAACACTGATGTTCTTATCCCTGATATATATTAGAGACATTAAGAAACCAACTAAAATTAATGTTACAAGTAAATGAAAATCCCTTGGCTTCCATTCTAAACCATTTTGAACCTGCATCTAGCAACAATGTGCTTCAAACCAAGATTTTAAATTTTATAGGATAAGATCATCCCAATCCTTTTGTGGAACAAGATGTGCTGCCATTCCATCTTATCCTGGCACTCGGGATAAGGAATGTTCCAAGACACATCGATTGGGATGTTGGAACGATAGCGAGATGATCCTACCTTAACACTTAAAAGATTGGCAATCATCCTAGCGTTCCAAGGAATATCCTACCAGGACCACTTCAAACCATTTAAAGAAGGAAAAAGTCTTCCTGCACCACCTCTGAAGTAGAAAGCGCGCACCAGACGTGCCCATTCGGGCGTGTGGCCAATAGCCGCGCCAAAGTCGTTCCCTTTAAAGAACAACAATGGTCTACTGACCACAACGAAGAAATATTGCAAGACGTGCATGCTCCCTCTTTTAGCTCCACTATGGAATGAACATGCCAATAAAGTTCATAAAGGAAAGAAACTGATAAAGATCCAATTTATCTAGCTCTATTACATTACCCATGCATAAAGATCAGGCCTCATATTAGCAGTTCTAGCACATTAATCCTTGCCAGAAACAGCTTAGGCAAAGCATAAACCGATGAGCAAATATTCTCAAGGCACATGCCGTTTATCTTCATCAAAGGTTGGCTTTGCAGGAAATTAATTTCATACAAAACTGAGATATAGAATCTACAACTTTAAAAACAAAGTCCAAAAAGGAGTATCAGAACACTTCACTCAAAATCCCAGAGAAACAAAATTGATGGAAAAAGACAGCCAAAGAACTCAAGTAATCAAATCTACAAGATGGGATACGTAATCAATTTAAGAAAATGTCTACATCAAATATGGAAGTAATGATGTCAACTAATTTCATTGACATAATATGGCATGTGCAATTTCATGGAGGATACTAATCAAGAAATACAGTACAAAATAACAATTCAGAGAAGAACATATTTTTTTGAAAAATAGAAAAGTACAAGACAAGAATAAGATCAAATTTCATACAGCTCTTAGTTTAGCCAGTCTTAAGCAGAACCACAATTTCCATGAAGAAACACTTCAAATCTGGAATCTGTATTTAGATAGAATTTGCTTGGAAAGAAAGAACCACAATTTCCATGAAGAAATACTTCAAATCTGGAATCTGTATTTAGATAGAATTTGCTTGGAAAGAAAGGGAAATGATGCCTGAAATAGCTGCAGTTAAAAGCCATTATAGGAAATTCAACATGAGTGATTTAGTTTATATGCTCTCTGAATATGGACCAAAAAGCAGTATGGCACATTCACCCGTGCTGACAACTAAGCAAAGCAAAACCCAGTACCCATTGTTGTTCAGGCTCATGCATGATGCCATCATAAAAACAAAAATTTATAGCATAACTATAACAACAGAATATTTATGTTAAATTTGTCAACTTCGAACCAAATATAGCACTGCAGAGTCTCGGACAAAAACAAATCAAGAGTCTTTGCTTTCAATAATAATAATAATAATAATAAGGACCGGCTGAACATCAAAATAGAACCATATCATTATCATCCCAACATCCCAATCAGCATATCTTACAACATCCTTAATCTCAACTGTGGAACGGGGCGAGATGGCAACATGTCCCATGAGATTTGAAACTTTAGTTCATATGATTCAAAAATTTATATGTGGAGGCATGTTTTCTTATTTTCACAACCATAAGTTAAAATCTCATCATTGTATTTTCTAAAGCAATCTTCCTAAAAGGATAATAGAATTGATACATGCATGCAAATATTTTGAATAAACAGACTAAATTATTTATTTCATTGGACATGCTATGCATGAGCATATGATGGTGGAAAGTAGGCTTTCTATGTCTGGCCTTTTATTATCCATTAAAACTTAAGATGAATTTTTGGATGCCAGCTCTAGTTGTGTCAATCATTTTGAGACAACTGGCTGTGTAAATAAGGAATCTCCAAAACATATTATTTTTGGTTTCAGGTAGTTTAGATAAATTGATTCACATTGGCATGACTCTTCCTTATGGAATCTCCATCTTCAAATTCACCTGACTAGATAACTATACCATAGTCTAACCCTAATAATAATGATGATGATAGGACCTTCAGTCTTTTTTCCCTCAAAACCTTATTGAAGCTGACGGTTGAAAGTTACCCTGATGCTAACTTGTCTAATAACCCATAGGTTTCTTTCTGTTCTTTTCTATTTTCTTTTCCAGTTAGGATCCCATAGGTTTCTTTCATGTCCTTGCTTTCTTTATTTATCTTATTCTCAGTATAAGGGATCAACCAATAGGCATTCAATTCATTAAGAGTTTATCAAGAGAATACATAGAGGGTCCCTTGCTATCCCGACTTATCCCTCTTAAGTGTGTAAGGAAGAGACATCAATGTTTATGACTGGCAAACTGACTTAAGTAGATTGTTCGATAAATATGACTCTTAAATGGAAAAGGAGATAAATTTCCTTAAGTCCTCCAAAATGTCTTTGACCACTGTTTTATTTATTGGAGGTTTTAAAAATAAATTGTAAAAAAAGAGAAAAGATAATATTGACTACACAAGTAGGATGCTTAACAACATTCAAATACTTCTCCCTTTTTCTAATTTTTCTTGAGATAATTTTAAAAAAAGAGTAGGAAGAACTTAATAAATCTAGGGTTGTGCATCGTTTAGGGTAACCTAAGAACTAATACCAACTCAATCTGATAGGATTGGGTTGGTTTGGTTTTGAGTGATAATAGCGTTTGGTTTTGGATCCAAAGTCTTGGAAGCAACCTCCTTTGGGTTAGTTCTCGATTGTAAAGATCAGGTCCCATTCTGACCCAAGAACCAACCATACCTTTTTTATTTTATTTTTTTAAATTAAAGTGCCCACAAGGAACCATGATTATGGTCAACGATGCCTTGATCTTAGACTTGGATAAGGCCAAGGCTATGAGTGCACAGGTGTTTACTCTAGAAGGAGCTACTGTCACTTGAAAATCGCTACTAGTTCTTGAGACCGCTGATAAAGAGGTAGGATACCTGAGAAATATTTTAATAGATCAGCCTTTACTAAAAAAGTTAGAAAGAGTGATCTTTTAACAATTCATGGTAAGGATAGAGGTAGAGGTAGATCTAAACTAACATGGGCAGAAATAATTAAAAAAGATATAATTATTTGTAATTTAAATGTTGACTTGGTCCTGAATAGAGCAGAGTGGAGGAAGCAGATTCATGTAGCCGACCCCATGTAGTTGGAAAAAGGCTTAGATGAGTTGAGTTGAGCCTTTACTAAAAAGTCAATTCCTTTAGTGCTTTCTTGCTATGACAATCAAGGTACTATAGCTAAAGTCAACAATAAGGAAAACTCTAAACTAGTAGATTCTTTAGACTAAGATATAAGCACATCAAATACTTTATAGATTCCTTCTCAAAGTCCTCATTTTAATAATAACTAGTTGATTTTCAATTCAAAATAAATTAAGTTGCAAATGAAAAATGTCAATTGTAAGGCAGATTCTCATCCTTGTCCCATATCAGAACTTTGAAGACATTTTATTGCTCACTAAAGACCCAAAAATGTACCTGTCCTATGGTTAATGAATGCAACAAATAGCTTGATGGTTAGAAAAAAAATCTGGTCTTGCTTGGTGGACAATTGTGTCACTCAATCAAAGGAATCAAATTCAATTAGAAGATGAGAAGGTTTGCAATCACATAAGGTAGGCTGAGTGATGGCATAGACAAAAAACTTTAAACAATAGATTCCAGCAAGTAGGGGTGGCAAAATTAAACACGGTATGTGAATATGACTCAACCCAATACAAAATAAGTGGATTTCGATTGACCTTAAGTGAGTTCGTGTCATAAACGTTTCAACATAATTATAATACGAAATAATCGTATCATGTCGCAGGTTGATTTGGCACCCAAAAGTAACCCATTTAGGATCTATTTAGCTGATGATATATGAAATAGGTTGTATTAAGCAGGTTGGATCGTGTATATTTGTGCTAAGCAAGTTGTATTGATCCATGTTAAGTGAGTTATGCCATGTCAATCTAATATGATTTGTTTATTAAACGGGTTATGCGTATTGTGTCGTGTTACTTATTTAATAATTGTATCGTATTCGTATTTAGATTTTTGATATGATTAGTTAATCATGTGTGTTTATGTTCACCCATACTATTATACCTTAGCTTCCACATGACATGAACATAATACAGAAACATGAATTACTACCCCTAATAACAAAGAAACCTAGTATTGTTAGTAAGAAAACAGAAACATAATTAGGTGAAGTGGCACAATTGTGTGTTCTCTCCTCTTTTTTTTTTTCCTTCTCGAGGGTTGGTGGTGTGACATAGACCTTCCCCGCACCGAGCAAGTTCCTCTAACCAATCATAACAGGTGAAATAGAATGCATGGGAAGATAATTTTTATTGTATCAGGTAAAAACAGTTCTCAAACAAGTGCAACTTCAGAAGATATTTATCTTTTCAATGTTTTAGACAAAGTGAACATCAAAAAAACCACAGAGCCTGCTAGAATTTAGAGACAGCAAGAAGGGTGCACTTGTTTGAGAAAGTTGTTTAGAAAATAAACTTCACCAATTTAAGGTTAGGAATTAGGTGTCCTCAATACACTGTTTTCCTTGCCTGGATATTCATGACAATAATAGACTAAATGTTATATTTGTTGTAACGAGGCAGACCTTGGAGAACATGGAATTAAGCTTTGTTCCAAAAGTCGTACATTTGGTATGAGTTCAAAAGAGTGCTGGAATATAGAATAAAAGGGGAACAAAAACCTTCCTTTGCTTATTCATTTTTGGAAGGAAAAATTGCATCACGTTAATAATGACATAAAATACATAACCATAGCTATGCATTTAAAATCATGGATCAAGGTGCTTGAACACACGACCAAGTAGCCTGTTGTGAAAAACAGATATATTGTGCAGACACACAAACCATATGAAACATGGAAATCACTAGCACAGATCAACTGCAGGCATAGTTAGTCTTAGCACATACAAATTCTAGACAAGACAAACGGAAAAACACTCAAGAAAATAAGGAATAGAATCACACTAGAATTACACTAGCTATAATACTTTTCTATCTACCAAAAGAAAAGGCACACCTCTTTTCAAACTTGATCAAATCTACTGCTAATAAGAGGCCACTGAAAATATATATGCAAGCCCCAGAACAAATAAATACATAGACTCCAACTAGATGAATGATTAGATAGAACAAAAAGTAAACCAAAAACTGAAACCGCCTCACCAAGTATCATCTTGCATGAAAGAGAACCATTCAATCTTTCATCTTTTTCCCGTCCGATTCCTCAAAGAATACCTCTAAATGAATTCAACGTCCGCCCTGCCGTATATGTAGCCAAAAAAGACAAGCTTCCATGGCAAAGCTCAGATCCTAACAGTGCCAATGAAGATCATTGCCATCTCCAGCTCCTCCTAAAAATTCTCATTAAAACAGCTAACAACGGCTCAAGAAAAACTCTAAACTTTGTCCTTCTGAACTCAAACCAAATCTCGTAGTGGTTAAACAGCAAGCTATCATGAGTCCGCTTCCCGACATACTCCAACCCAGCTTCGTCAGCCTTCTTGTACACTCATCACCACCAAGTCTCGAGCAGAATTTGATGTTGTGGGACACAAAGATCCGACCTTTCTGGGGCTTTAGCCTCGGCACCAGCCTCTCCAACCCCACCCAGACGAGAGCGTCAGGCATGTGGAGGAACACAGCACTGGCATAGATGAGATCATAGGAAATACCATCGCCGAACCGGCTGAACTCCATGTCGTCCCCCGAACGATGAGCGGCCGCTTGTAGAGGAGGCCCTGGGAAGGAAGCTCGTAGCGGAGGGCGGCCATGAGGGAGAGCTCGTCGCGCTCGAGGCAGTGGAAGCGGGCGGGGTCGAGGTAGCGGATGAAGTGGAGACCGACGCGGAGAGTGCCGCAGCCGATCTCCAGGACGTGGTCGGAGGGGCGAGGGCGGCAGCATTGGCGAGGAACTCGAAGACGTCGCGGCCACCGGCCCACGGCTCACCGTAGTTGCTGTGGTGCTCCTCCACCAGGAGCTCGCCGGGGCAGGGGAGGGCGGTGTGGTTGCCGGCATCGTCGTCCTCGTAGTGGGAGATGCCTTTGAATCTGTAAGCAAAAAACGAGAAAAAGGGTTTTGTAGAGGAATTTGGAGCAAAGACAGGGAGGTGAGGTGATGGATTACCGGCGGAGGTCTTCGAGCTGTTCGGCGCGGGCCCGGGGTTGATGCCCTTGCGGAGGGAGTGCCAGGTGGCGGGGGAGGAGGGGGGTTCTTGGATGGAGTTGAGGCTGAGCTGGGATTTGAGCCAGACGATGTCCTCCAGGGTCGGGGAGATCTGGTTGCGGGATCTGGGGTTGGAGATGGAGGAGGTAGCGCCACCGCCTACGGCAGCGGTGGCGGAGGTGGTGATGGTGGGGCAGGACGAGGAGAAGGAGGGGGAGAGGGAGGGGAGGAGGAGGAAGAGGAGGATGGCGGTGGTGCAGGTCGCGAAGAGGAGGAGCACGGGGACGCTAACGCACTTGGAGGGGGGAGAAGCCAGAGCGGCGGAGGACGGGAGGATTAGATTACTAAGAGCGCAGGTGGTGGTGGCGTTCGGCCGCCGAGGTTTGACGGCGGGCCCGCAACCGAGGGCGCCACGGTGGGTGCGGCGAAAGCAACACCGACGAATGGGTTTCGGCGAAGCACCGTATCGATATTCCGCCGGATGGCCATCTGGGCATTGATCTACGGAGGGAAGGACTTAGTAATAATACCAGGGCAAATAACACTAATAATTTCTACTTACATTTATTTACACCGATATCCAGCAGCACGTGTACACACATGATAAAATAATTAAAAAATTAATCTCAAGTGTTATTCACCTGGAGACCAACGTATATAATTAGTTAATTAGTCAATTAATTCAATTTGAAGTTTGAATTATTTTAGGATGAAAACTTATCTTCATAATTAATTAATTAGTTAGTTACAAATTTGGCAATATTTCAGCTCCAAATTTTATGATAAATGCATACAATGAAAGCAAAACTAAGCTTTCTTAAGGTAATAATAATAAACATTTATATTATGAAATAAATTCTAGTATCTGTAAAAATGTTATGACATGATAGTAAACAAAATATTATTAAAAAAATAAGAACTAGACTAGATGTTTATTGATCGAAAGTTCTAAATATGTTAGGATCAACATTTTTATTTTTCTATCACGAAGACTAAGTATTTATTCTAAATATATTAATTTATTATTTAATATAAGTGTTTATCACTTCTTCAAAAAATTTAATGTTTATTTCTATGTTTATGTTTATTAATTAATTATTTATTTCATTAATTTTTTTAATAATTGCTATTAAATAATTTTTAATAATTAAATTTAAACTTAATTATATACCAATGTACCCAAATATCTCTCTCTCTCTCTCTATATATAATGCAAATTATATTTTAAATGTCTCTCCAATGCTAGTTAATAAAACTAAACTATTATAGATTGGTATTGTTGCTTTGGATTTCGGTTCTTCGTCTTGGGGAAGGTGCATATCTGGATATGGGTAGTTCGCTTCCATCCTAATGGACCTACAAGATAGTTTTCGTACAGGGATTGAACCCTCTGATGCTCAAGTCAATGAAAATCCTAAGCAAGTAGATGAGACGAGAAGGTTGTTGAAGAAGGATATCCTATAGAAGGTTTATGGAGAATAATGGCGTCCGCTAAAGTTTCTAAGAACTTGAGAGCATAGGGCTTACCCTAAGGGGTCTTGGGAGCTGATCTTTATGTGCTGTTAAGATAGTAAGTCGTTACCTGATTTTTTTGGCACGTTTTAGGGAGTTGGCGGTTGATAAGGCTGAAATCCCATCGATCATGGAGGGGGTGGCCCCCAAGGTTGCTTCAAGATCTTGGTGCGATTTGTCCTCCAAACGTCCGATCCAGGCAAGAGTAATGTTAATCCTCAGGAGTTGGAACTCAATTATGTTTAAATATAGCTCGGTCCTGCCGAGGTTCGAAGATGACTCGACCTTGCAGAGGTTCAGATATGGCTCGATCTTGCCGAAGTACGGAGATGGCTCGACCCTGCCAAGGTTTGAAGATGGCTCGACCTTGCTGATGTACGGAGATGGCTTATGGCGCAGCTTATCCTTTTCTGTGATGAGGAATGAACCTCTTATGAATGCAATAGTTAGTGAGTCAAAGCCAAGGAGTGGGCCCCGTAGTCTGCTACGCTTGTCAATCGGTATGGTAACGATTTTATCTCACATCATGTAAGTAATATATGCCATGCAACAATATGTTACCTTTAAAACAATGCAAGGATGAAATTATTAATTAAATATAAACAATCCTCTACATACCCTCCCTCCGATTATGCCAATCAAGTGCATGATAATTAACTAATCATCTACTTATACAATGCAAGAGCCTCAAACTTTACCGCCATCCTTCAAGGCTTTTTATGCTATACGCATGATATTACCATTGAATGTTTTATAAACTATCTCAAGATGCAGTAAAATTCCAAGAGCTCCATCAAAGTTACTATGAACTGTTACAACAACCGTAATGGTCATTATTTCTCAAAATCTGTCTACAATAAGAATTTTTGGAGAAGTAAAACTAAAATTGTGATAGTTAAAGATAGTTGATATCTGTTACTGCAATGAAAACATAGTCAATCACAAAAAAAAGTAATGAAATTATTTGCCCAGATAACTATTCAAATAATTTTCATGATCAACTAGATAAAATATTTCCTCTATTAATTAATAAATTTATTATTATTTTATCAGTTAAAAGACCATGATAAAATTTTATTTAATTATTACAATATTTTAACAAAAATTTTAAATTTTATTAGGTGAGGCTCTTTCAATTTTTTTTCCTAAAATGAGATGTGTTGGCATTCCATGTAATGTCAATGGTTGGGATAAAAAATATTTCAAATAAAATAATTTCAACAATTAACTAGATAATTTTTTTCTCTAATAATTATAATAAAATTATTATTATTTTATCATTTAGAAGACCATTGTAAAATTTTATATTATTTATTATAATATTGTAACAAAATTTTAAATTTTATGGGGTGAGATACTTTCAAAGTAGGATGTAGGATGTAACGGCATTCCATGTTATGTGATGCTTGAGATAAAAGATATCTTAAATAAAATAATATTCATGATCAACTAGATAAAAATATATTTCTTTATTAATTATAATAAAATTATTATTATTTTATCATTAAGAATATTACTATAAAAATTTTAAATTAATTATTATAATATTGTAACAAAAAGTTTAAATTTTATGGGGTGGGACACTTTCGAATTTTTTATGATATAAATATATTGGCATTCATCTTATGTCACTTGGGATAAAAGATATTTTAAAATATAATAATCAAACAATTCAAATTAAATAATCGCCTTCTTCTAATAGTGGGAGGCATTTAAAGTAAGACAGAGTGAATGATCTATGAAACTCTTTCAAAAAAATTTATAGATAAGCGGCAAGAATTTTTTTTAAAAATAAATTAATAGCCTATATTTCTTTGTTTTAAGTAATTTTTTTTAAAAAAATAGATTGGCTCTTTAACGAAGCAAATTTTTTATCGATGAAAAAAAGTTATTTATAGTGGTTATTTATTAATAATTCTTTTTTTTTCTAAATAAAATTTTATCCTTGCAGACCAAAATAATCAAAAAAATTTTTTAATATATTGTTAGAGGTCTTATCAGAATCTAAAGCCATTATTTTAACTATCACTAATTTTAACCACTCAATACAACACCTGCCATTCTAATTTCTATTGTACGCATTCATATCTTCCATTTTCTAAGTCAATGATATCTATCAAGTATTCACTTGGGATAAAAATTATTTTAAAATGCATACATACCATAATTGTTCGGTTTGGATACTGGCCCATCAAAGGTTTGGATCATTGAATCAGTGGTTAATTATCGATTAATTATTTTAATATAAAAATATATTTATATTAATAAAAATTAATTTTTAATAAAAAAATTTAAAATTAATATAATAATAAAATCTATGATTTTATTTGATTTAAATTAAATTATTAAATTATTTTAGATCACTTACGCATATCGATTTAATTTTAAAGTTTCGATTAATATAAAAATATATTTATATTTAAAATTAAATTTTAATAAAAATTTAAGATTAATATAATAATAAAATTTATAATTTAATTTAATTTAAATTAAATTATTAAATTATTTTAGATCACTTACGCATATCGGTTTGATTTTTGAGTTCCGATTAATCGATCCAACCGATCGGAAGCCTCGAGAAGAAGAAAAGAAAACAACCCAACCACCATTTAGTTCGAAAGCTACAGCACGAAAAATCTCCTCACTTCGTTCGCAATATCGAGTCCAGCGACGCTTCGAGTCCTCTTTTTCTCCCGCCGTTCTCCAACGTCTCTTTCCGTCCTCGCTATCCTGTCCAACGACGCTTCGAGTCCTCTTATTTACTTCCCTCCTTCCCCACCGCCTCGCCCATCGTAGCCTCCAAGCAATCCCCATTCCCCCCTCCCTCTCCCTTCCGACGAGGGCTCGAACTCGACCCAAGAAATGGGCCAAGAGGAAGCGGCCGAGGCCGTAGCCAAAGGAGAGCGAGACGAAGGAAGGGACGACGAGGAGCGCTGCGACTTCTGCGGCCAGGCGAAGCCCCTGGTCTACTGCCGGGCAGACGCGGCGAGGCTCTGCCTTGGCTGCGACCGCCAGGTCCACGCCGCCAACTCCGTCTCCTCGCGCCACCCCCGCTCCCTCCTCTGCGACGCCTGCCGCGCCGCCGCCGCCGCCATCTTCTGTCCCTCCCACCGCCGCCTCCTCTGCTCCAACTGCGACTACGACTCCCACCGGGCCGGCGGACTTGTCCACCAGGACCGCCGCCGGTCGAGAGCTTCTCCGGGTGCCCCACGGCGGCGGAGCTTGTTTCGCTTGTTGGGTCGGCATAGATGAGAAGTCGGTGGTGGAGGGTGGGGATGATGATGGTAGCGGCGGGTGGTTGGTGGAGAGGGATGGATGTGGGAGACGCCGCCGGTGTTTAGTTTGGACGATCTCATCGTGCCGACGACTTCTTGCCATGGCTTCCAGGCTATAGGGATTCCCCCTTTGCCCAAGGTATTTGGAGTATAATTGCTACGTTTCTGTCACCAATCTGGATTTTCTGTTTTATTTTTAGGTTTCTTTTTGACATCTGTATCTTTTTGTTTTTGAACTTGTTACGGGATCGTTGACCAGGGCAAAGAATAGCAAATATGAATAGGGTTTTTGAGTCCTTTTTAACTGTAGAATTATTATTATTTCTCGAGGAGAATCAAATTATGCAGGCGTAAGAGAGATGAAGAACAGGAGAGAATCTATCGAAAAGATGTTTCTGATGTTGATGATTTTATATTCTTATTTTGATTTGATCATTTGAAACTATGGGCCTGCTTTTAATTTGTGGGATTTGGTTTAGTAATTCTTTTTATTTTTATGCCCTGCACTTGAGTCAATTTGATTAATTGGCGTATACATTTGAGAAGGAATCTATTAGTTCATTTCGTGCCTATGTTTACTTTTCTATACGTTTGCTTGTCTATACTTTGCAAAAAAGCCATGATATGAGTTATTTTGTGCTGGTCCCTGTTAACATTAACTCTAGCCATGAATGCGTATAGCTTACCATAGCATGCTTACAAGTACATTATATTACTTTCTGTAGTGCCGTTTTTTTCATTACTTTGTGGCATGTGATTCCTGACATTCTATATGATGCTCTTCTCAGCATGTTTTTTTGCTAGTTCAAGTTTCAAATTCTTTTGTTCCATGTGCTGTTTATGTTGTTCATCATTTCGATATTGTCCTCTCATAAAGGATAGTGGGTTTAGTTCTATGATCTATCATTAACATGTGATTGAAATTGTTTTTACTGTGATTCTTTTTTCTAAAGAGAAACCGATGGGTTGTTATTAGCTGCAATTTAATTATCTGAAGGCCTTTTTTTTTGTTGGGATTAGAATCGGAATTCAACTTGTGGAGAACACAAGGAAGAGATGGTCCAGCAGCTTCATGAACTTATTAAGTCTGAAAGCCACATGATAAATGATTATGAAGATCAAGTTATGAAATTCCAGACACCGGTACCACAACAAAATCTTCAACCGGGTAATTTGGGTTCTGATGTTGATCATGATGGAACATGCATAGTTGTTCCTGCCTGCGAGGTTTGATCTACTTCTCTTAGTCCATCAACTATAATTACTACAAAAAAACTCCTCCAGATGCACTCTTTCAGCATCTTGTATTTCATACTTCTATCATAATCAAGTGTGCACTTGTCCTCTCTGTTTCTCTATCTACTCAGTGATTGTAAATATGCACTTCCTACCATGGATCACCTCTCTCTTTTGATTGATATGGTGTACTTCCCACTTTAAAATTTAGTCATGTTTTTAATGTATATTTTGAACGTTTTCTTGCCAGTTTGAATACATCATCTCTTTTACAGTAAGGTCTATACCAATTTTTTCTCCTCGTTTATCATGCGCTTGGCCCATAGATTCTTTACTAATTGCCTCCTACCATTCCTCATTATTTATACATTGTTTGATTACAATTGTCTCCTATGTGCAATAATTGAGCTTGGTGTCATGGTTTAGTTGGTTTTCCTTTCATCGCATATTCCTTACTCCCTTTGTACTGAATAAGCATTATAATGATAGGTCACTATTATCCCTTGTCTATAATAAGTTATGGTCATGTGTACTGTCATATAATTTGTGGCCATCTTTTTAATCACAAATTCCTTTGTCCCTCTGTGCTTCATAAGAGTTGTTATGATAGGATAAGGTATGGTTGCATGTTATGTAATTAATGTGGCCACCTTTGCATCACAAATTCCTTTCTCCCTTTGTACTTTATTGATAGGCAGCTATTATCCTTGTTTATGATAGCGTATCATTGCATAGAGTGCCATATCTTATTCTAACTGATCTGCATGTTTTGGACTTTGTTCCTTTCTGCAAGCTAAGGAGAATATTAATTGATATTATCTAAAAGATTTACAAAACAAAAATTTTCATAAAATTTGAAAGGCTTATAAAATTTCTTGTGCTTGTGAGTATTTAGCATATTGCAATTGACTAAATGTCCTAGGACCCTTGTGGTGGCCAAATAAATAGATGAAAGTGATCACCTTTAATTGGCAGATACTGAGGATCTAATGAAATCAAATTAATGAAGCTTTAATATGGTAATAAAAAGAAATGTGGAATTTGTGGATCCACTATATGATCCAATTTAGAATGGTGGTCAAACTCCTAGTGTTCTCCGCTTTGTATTATCTTGATGGTAAGAGTAAAAAATGTCCAACATTTTGACACCTTTTTTTTTAAGTATAATGCAAGCGATTGTTAATTTTAAATGTTTGAAACTTTAAGTGAAGACTTAGTTTTTCTTGGACACTTCCAGCAAAGTGTTCTTATGTTCTCGATATAAATTTATTAAGATTTAGACACTTTAAGAAAATGTCATTATATTTTAAATAACAAAGTGATGTACCTATCTATGATTTTAAGGTTTTTTTATTATATATATATATATATATATATATATATGAGGGTGAGTTTTGGTATTAAGGTTCGCAAAAAGTACTAAGAATCATACTGGTACATTATTAATATGGTATAATATGGTAAACATCCTGATATTGGTTTACAAAAATTGGTACCGAGACTCTTATTAGTATATTACTGATTTGATGCATTGACCTCCCTTAACTTTCATTTGCGAACTTTCTTGCGACATCATTTGTTCTACAGTTCTGCATCCTCTTCCTTCTTATTTTTTTCTCTTCTTTAACACAAGATAAGCACATTTGCTCCCCTTTTCTCCTTGATGCTCTCATGTATAAATCATGAATGATCCCTTGATCAATGTCTAAAATTCCAGCATCGAAGCTTTATTGAAATAGATTTTTCTAGGGAAGTAAGCTTTGCAAAAATATTGTGTTACATAGTAGAAGAGAGAAAATTGATTTTCTTCACAGGATCTAATAAAATTAACATGTCACAATGGACATGCATTAGTGCTATATCTTTCTAATTATGTCCTTGGTCTCATAACTTGGATCATCTGAACTTTACATGTATTGGTTTTTAATACATCTTAGTCTAATATCAAAAAAGCGATCAAGTAACCCACTGAATCTTCAACATCCTAATGATGCATACTCTTTTACATACTATCAGACCAATCAAGTTGACACCATAACCAGTCTACCCAAAATCTGAGGTTTTCTTCAAGAGATGAACCTTACTTTATGATGGTCACACTTGTAGTAGAATAAAGAATGTTTCAGTGACAAACAAATATTAGAACAGGTCTAGGAGTTGCATTAGTTGAGAATAAAATAAGGTAACTGCTTGAGATGGAATGAGCAGTGCATTGAAGATCTAGGAAAAGCTGCTGAAATATGATTTAGAGGGTCTAAGAGGAGAGGAAGAGCTAAGCAAACATAAACGGAATTTGGAAAAGAATGTTTCTGATCCCATTTCATTTTCCCAATGAAACCTGAGGTAGTTAGCCCATAATTGTGTTCAAAAAAAGAACTTGAAAAAGCTTGTAGTTATAGTGGAGAGTACGTTTAATAGGAATATGTGGAATGTAAAGATCAGAAGTGCAAACTGATAAATGTCAAATGATTCTCTTTACATCCTTGGTTCATTAGTTATAGAACCTACTCTCCTATAAGGAAACCCTCTTTAGTGGGATTCACAAGGCTACATCGCCTTGAATGTACACCAAGAAAAGTTAATAGGAAATAGCTAGCTAGTGATACAAGAATAAAACACTTTAAGATGATATTGTAATACCCCAAAAATAGTCACACATCGAATGAAAAGAAAAGTTTGAAAAGCTTATAACTCAAGTTCACCTGCTACTAATTAACTTGCGCTCGAGTTTTTAAGGCCAGATAGTTTTGGCATGTTAACAAGTTAATTGGGTTAGTAGGTAGGCTTGTAGCATTGCAAATGGTATCGAAACCAGCCCGAGTGTGTGAAGTTGGTGAGAAAAACCAACGATCTGACTCGGGATAGATTCTGCCGTGCAACAAGGAGGTCGCTGATAAGAAAGGAAGATTGTGATATCTCAAAGATAATCCCACATCAGATATAAAAAAAATCTCATAACTCAAGTTGACCTGTTACCAGTTAACTTGTACTCGAGCTTGTAGGGCCCTATGGTTTCGATTTGCTAAGAGGTTAATTGGGCCAGTAGGTGGGCTTGTGTGGTATTACAGTCATGAACCTATTAAAGAATATTTGAGAGATACTTGAAATATCCTTAGGAAAAAAAATCATTTTGAGAAATTGATGCAAGGGCAAGTCTCTTTTCTCTCCTTTTATTTGTCCACTTGACATCCTCTTTTCCTTTGATTATGTTACCTAGACACTATGTGATACCTTTGGACACCTAAAACATGGCATGACATGACTTGACGGAGTTGGATACTCCACTTTGTATTATCTTGCTGGTAAGAGTAAAAAAATGTCCAACATTTTGACACCTTTTTTTTTTTTTGGAGTTAAATGCAAGGGATTGTTAATTTTAAATGTTTGAAACTTTAAGTTAAGACTTAGTTTTTCTTGGACACTTATAGCAAAGTGTTCTTATGTTCTCGATATAAATTTATTAAGATTTAGACACTTTAAGCAAAATGTCATTATATTTTAAATAAAAAAGCAATGTACCTATCTACGATTTTAAGGTTTTTTTATTAAATGAGTATCAAAATATGCAATATGTATATATATATATATATGAGGGTGAGTTTTGGTATTAAGGTTCGCAAAATCGGTACTAAGAATCATACTGATACATTATTAATATGGTATAATATGGTAAACATCATGATATTGGTTTACAAAAAATTGGTACCGGGACTCTTACCGGTATATTACTGATTTGATACAGCATGGTATAGTACATATCCTATACTAAGATAGGGTGTTCGTTCTTTTCTCACTCTTGACTATAATATCATTCAGTATTACATGGTACAAGTGGTTTAACTTGATTCATACTGGTTTGTCATATTGAATTAAGACTCGGTACCATATTGGTACTTTATTGATATGATATGGCACAATTGGTATGGGGTTGGTCAGTATTGGATGATACAAGGTGGTTCTACTCAGTTTGGAGCAATTCGGTTCATAGTGAACCAAACATGGTGTTATACTGGTAGCTTATTGGTATGGTATAATTTGATTGATACATGTCAGTACAATGAACCTTGCTTGGTGCAATGGTAAGATTGCTTCATTGTGAATTATAATATGCTAAGTCATGGGTTCAAAACACAAAAAGAACCTCTTTGCATGTTGAGATAGGTTATGTACATATAACCTTTCTAGTACCTACAGTGGCAGAAACTTGTGCACTAGACCCCTTGTATGTGTTTATGTGTTCCTAAATTTTTAAGGTTGTCATGTTAAACATTTGAGGATTCTCAAAGACACTTGGCACCCATGCCAATTTCAAGGTGACACTACTTTTGTTCATAATATAGCTCCTTTTCTTGGTCCTTGTTATCCTTTTCCTTTGTTTCCCTAGGTGCCAAGTATCAAGGTGACACCACCTTTGATCATCATATAGCTTCCTTTCTTGGTTTTCTCTCTTTCCTTTCTTTCCCTTTCTATTTTCCCTGCTTCTAGCGTCACCCAATCTTTCT
The DNA here is from genome assembly GCA_900491605.1 of Calamus simplicifolius. Lineage (NCBI taxonomy): Eukaryota > Viridiplantae > Streptophyta > Magnoliopsida > Arecales > Arecaceae > Calamus > Calamus simplicifolius. The sequence continues at coordinate 304,014 of UESW01004186.1, forward strand.
TTTTTAAACTCATAAACATCAAATCATGCTCTTACCATTTGTGGATCTTCCCAAAATTGCATCAAGTATCCACCAACCATTGCCCAACATAAGCTTGAGAGGTCAAAGGCATTGTGAATCTTCTGCTTTTGATATATGACACATGATAGTCATATGTAACAATGGTAGCACTTCTATGCAATATATTATCAAACCTCATGTCTTGGGTTCTCATTCTTTGCACCCTGTTAAAATTTGTCACTCGCACATATATCTATTTCTAACTTTCAAACTATCTAACCAACATAGATCTGAAGCACAAGGAATAATTATGTGACTGAATTGTTGTTGAGCAGCAGTTGTCTCCTGATCGGTGGAGAGAGAATTTTTGCATATCAATTTACATGGATTTTGTAAGCACTTAATTGATTAATGAATTGATAGTTATTGCATATATTCAATGACTCAAGCCCCAATAGGATGTCCTGTGAGATTGGGATGGACCACCATCTCAAATGTTAGGATGAGACTATCCTATTATCTTGTTCGGTACATCTTGAGATTCGACATTCCTTATCCCAAGCACACGGATAGAACGAGATAGCATACCTTGTTTTATGGAAAAACCAAGATAGCTTTGTCCCATGGAAATTGAATCATTTTGTACATTACAAGGCTTACCCCAGTTTTTAGTTCACTAGACTGCGGGTATTGATTAGTAAAAAAATGTATTGAATATTAATTTCTCAAGTTAAGCTATTATTGATTACTTTATTTAAGAGACTTGAGTTCGCCTGATTTGCTTCCCCAGCTTGTTTCTTCCCACAACCATTATTCTTTTCCATTTTGTTGATTTGTTAGCTAGATGATTTTTTTGTTGGAGCTGGCTCTAAGTTTCATAATTCTTGAAAATGCTCACTTATCACATCCATGTCAAGTCCAAGAGGCTTTTGGTTGAACTAATTGTAGCCCGAGCTCCCACACCACCAAGTTTGTTTTACTTAAAAATATAATTAAGGGCATTCATTGTAGCTTCAATCAAGCAACTTTGACAATATATCTTTCACTGCACTCAGTGTCATAAATTTAGGACATTCTTATGAAGAAGATTTTTTTTTTCTTTTTTTGTAGTCACAGGATACTAAACTTCGATGGAAACACAATGATTGTCAAGAGCCAACTGATACATCGGCAGCGGTATTTCCTCATGAGCAATATACAGAGGACCCTCCTGTGGTAAACTTGTTACCTGTTGATGAGACTGCAGACATTCAAGCAAATGCAAGTAATGCCAATGCTTCTGACCCAGACACAGAGCATACTCATCAGACAAACGCACCATCATTACCGCTCAGAAGTAAACATGAGTTTCCTTTCGCCAACCGTGACTCGGTTCTCTCACGGTACAAGGAGAAGAGAAAGACAAGGAGGTGAGTGGATTTCAGATTTCTAGACGTAAATTTGTTTTGAAGCAGTCAGTTTTGGCCCTCTTTGATGCATTGTTATTATATCCATATGTCAAACCTTGTTAATGTTCATTTCGTCAACCAAAGATATGAAAAGCTTGTACGGTATGAATCACGAAAGATCCGGGCTGATAGCAGGACGAGGATCAAGGGACGGTTTGCGAAGGCAAATCAAATCACAAAAGCGTAAACAGATCAAACACCAAAGCTCGGAGACTAATCTTTCATTGTTGGAGCATGCACGCTGGCACTACTTGTTCTGTAGACTACCCAAACCAGTCTAAGATTTTCACAGTATGAACTAAGCTTATAGGTACCATGATGATGTTGGTTGATTGTCTCATGCAAGCACTATGATCCAACAAGTGGCTAAGCTGTGTGTATATGTTTATATTAAAATGTAGAACAAGTAGTTGCTGTTGGTAGAACAACAGTTTTTTCTAGATGAAGAACAAACAGCATTATTCCCAGAAGTGAGATTATCCCAACTTTCATGTAATGTAATTTTATTTATCTTTTGTTATATAGTGCTTTAGTATACTTATAACATGATGACATTATATAATAATATATTACCACATATAAATAGTGATATGTTGGGGGGTAAAATCGTCATTGCATTGATATCCGTGCGAGGCGGCTAAGGCTGACCTCCTCCCGCTGCCTTCCGTAGCCCGGTCTCCTCCGGGCTTCCCTAGCTCGGCCTCCTCCGGGCTTCTGTGGCTCGGTCTCCTCCGGGCTTCCCTAGCTCGGCCTCCTCCGGGCTTCCCTAGCTCGGTCTCCTTCGGGCTTCCGTAGCTCGGCCTCCTCCGGGCTTCCGTAGCTCGGCCTCCTCCGGGCTTCCGTAGCTCGGCCTCCTCCGGGCTTCCCTAGCTCGGCCTCCGGGCTTCCGTAGCTCGGCCTCCTCCGGGCTTCCATAGCTCGGTCTCCTCCGGGCTTCCCTAGCTCGGCCTCCTCCGGGCTTCCCTAGCCCGGCCTCCTCCGGGCTTCCGTAGCTCGGCCTCCTCCGGGCTTCCCTAGCCCGGCCTCCCCCGGGCCTCCGTAGCTCGGCTCCGCCTCCATAGCTCGATTTCCTCCGGGCTTCCTAGCTCGGCCTCCCCCGGGCCTTCGTAGCTCGGCCTCCTCCGGGCTTCCGTAGCTCGGTCTCCTCCGGGCTTCCCTAGCTCGGCCTCCTCCGGACTTCCCTAGCTCGGCCTCCTCCGGGCTTTCGTAGCTCGCTTATACCCAACGATCCACGCCCCGACGTCTACCTCCGCGGAACCTGACGCGGGAAAGCTCAAGTCCACCCGAGCCGCTCCCTGAGCAGGGAATCATGTTGAGACGTGGCCTAAGACCTATTGTAACCGCCTCAAGTCTACTCGCCCAGATCCCAAGACATCGAAGAGCTCTCCCAGCCGTCGATCCCTTAACAGACAAGGCGTGGATTCTAACGACCCCACGACGGCCTGATTCTGTCTACCCCCGTATCGTAACAACCTCAGAACCCTCCAGAAGATGCTCAAGTCCCCCAGGTGACAGTCTATAAATATCAGATTGGCAGATTCCCTCAGGTACGCGCCCCTGGACGCACGCAGCTCTGTGCACACACCTCTATCTCTCGCTCTCCTCCCTTTTTGGAGCCTCCGATTGGCCACCCCCCGGAGAGGCCTCCCGGAGAGATCCACCTCCTCATTATCTGGTTGATCGCCGATTCCTTCCCCACTGACTTGAGCGTCGGAGGGTCTTCCGCGGAGGACCAACCCCAGCGTCCCTCCGCGTGTGGACTTCTTTTGCAGGTCCGCCGCACCCCCCTCTTCCCGGAGATCGACCGCGCCCGAGTCGGAGGACGGATCCCGGCGGCAACAGATTGGCGCTAGAGGAAGGGCCTCAAGTCCCATCAAAACTTGAAAGAAGGAGACAAGGATCTTAATTCGGAGAAGAACCTCTCTGATGGCCAACCGGAAAAGAGGAGCAGCCTCTGATGCTCAGGGTCAGGTCGCCTCCCAAAGGCCTGACCCGACCGGCACCACGGCACCGCAACCTCCGCCTGTCGAGACTCCGTCGCCGCCTGCCATTCCGGTGACCCAGGACCAGTTTGCTACGCTGGTCCAACAAGTCCAGGCTCTCACCCACTTGGTCCAGGAGCGTCTTGCACCTCCTCCTGCTTCACACCCCCAGAAAGAAGCGGCGACTTCTTCTTCACCGGCAACCTCCTCCTCTGATCCGTGTGAATCAGCGGATCCCCCACATCGCCCCAGGGGGGACAAACCGGTCCCTCGAACCGGTTACGATGGAGATCTTCCCAGATCTCGGCGAGCCCGCTCCCTCTCTCCGGCAACGTCTCACCATGATTCGACGCCCTCCTTGCGGTTCTCCCGTCCGGCCGCTCCTCTCGCCGGCGAGGAGGAGATCCGCCGTCAGATCCGAGAAATGCGTCAGGAGCTGGACGCCGCCAAGCAGATCCATCTGCCTCAGCCCAAAGCAGAGCAGGGCATCCCTTTCTCTAAGGAGATCATGGAGGAAGTGATTCCCTCCCACGTCAAGCTGCCAACCGTCGAGCCCTATCACGGCTCCACTGATCCAGACGACCATCTCAGCAGCTTCCGGTCAATAATGATGTTCCACGGAGCATCTGATGCGATCCTCTGCCGGGCCTTCCCATCCACCCTCAGAGGATCCGCCCGAACCTGGTTCAACGCCCTGAAACCGGGTTCCATTGATTCTTTCGACGAGCTGAGCCACCTTTTTATTGGCCAGTTCGTCAGCAGCCGCCGCCACCGACGGAGATCCGACTCCCTCTCCGAAGTCAAGCAAAGAGAGGGGGAGTCCTTGAGAAGTTATCTTGGCCGTTTCAACAAGGCCATGTTAGAGGTGGACCACCTTAATCACGAGGTGGCTATGTCCGCCCTGGCGGGGGGAGTTTCAAAGGAGAGCGACTTCTATTAGCAATGGAAGTCAGCTACCCCCCATGTTTGTCTGATATGATGGCCCTCGCGGACAAATACGCTCGGGTCGAGGAGTCGCGGAGAATGGCCCGCGCTGAACAGGCGAGGGAAGAAGCAAGAGCCCAAAGTTCCCGACAGGCACCGCCCTGTCCGTCGGCCAAGTCCGCCCCGCCGCCAAGAGTCCCTCCGCGCCGCCAAGGAATCGCTCCCGGAGTCCCCCTAGGCGATTCGATCGCTACACTCCGTTGACTGTTCCCCGGGCGCAAATCCTTATGGAGATAGAGCGCCAGCTTCCCCGACCAGTGCCTCTCCGAGGGAACCCAACCCGGAGAGATCCCGCCAAGTATTGCCGCTACCACAGGGAGCATGGCCATGACACCGAAGAATGCTGGCAGTTGAAGAACGAGATCGAGAGACTGATTCGGCGGGGACGTTTGGACCAGTTCAGAAGAGCACCTGAGCCGCCACAAGGAGGTGATCGCCAGCCCGAGCTCCCACAACTCCCTCCTCCACCAAATCCACCCGTGGTTGGCCGCATCAACATGATTGAAGAGGCCGGCGGGTCGAGCTTCGGGGGCAATGGTGATGCACCGATGCCAAAGAAGGCGCGCACGGGCGAGCTTTCCTTTTCTGATGATGATCTTCTTGGGATACAGCTTCCCCATGAGGACGCACTTGTCGTATCCCTAAACTTGAACAACTATGATGTAAGCCGAATCCTGGTTGATAGTGGAAGCTCGGTGAACGTTTTGTACCTCGGTGTGTTTGCCAGGATGAAATTGCTCATGGAAAACCTCCGAGCCGTGGATTCCACCCTGATGGGATTCACCGGCGACGTCATCGTCCCAGAAGGAATCGTCACCCTGACGGTCCGCGCAGGAACCTGGCCCCTCGTAGCCGTTGTACAGACCGACTTCTTAGTGACCGACCTCAGGTCCCCATACAACGCCATATTCGGCAGGCCGGGTCTAATGTCTCTCAAGGCGGTAGTCTCCATCCCGCATCTATCCATGAAGTTCCCCACCGAGCAAGGAGTCGGAGTAGTTCGGGGAAGTCAAGCTATGGCTCGGCAATGTTTCGTCACGAGCCTTCAGTCTAGAATGCCCGAGGTCGACGGGCTAGACGCTCGTGAGGATTTCGCCGAACAACGAGGAGAACCGGCGGAAGAACTAGAAGAAGTACCGCTAGACGAAGCTCGGCCCGACCGAACCATAAGGATCGGGTCGCTACTCGAAGGAGAGCCTCGTCGCGAGCTGATCAGATTCCTCCAAAGCAATGCGGACGTCTTCGCCTGGACCGCCTCAGACATGCCGGGGATTGACCCAGAAACCCTCGTCCATCGCCTCAATGTGGACGAGAGGCACAGGCCCGTTAAGCAGAAGAAGAGGAGCTTCGCCCCAGAGCGGCAAAAAGCCATTGAGGAGGAGGTCGACAAACTTATCAAAGCCAATTTTGTCCGAGAGGTGAACTACCCGAGTTGGTTGTCCAACGTCGTCATGGTGAAAAAGTCGAATGGCAAATGGAGGATCTGCATCGACTTCACCGACCTCAACAAGGCATGCCCGAAGGACAGCTTTCCCCTCCCTCGGATCGACCAGCTTGTAGATGCCACTTCGGGCCACCAAATGCTGTCGTTCATGGACGCCTATTCGGGCTACAATCAAATCCGGATGGCCCCCGAGGATGAAGAAAAGACCGCCTTCATAACCGACCGAGGTACCTACTGTTACCGAGTTATGCCTTTCGGTCTTAAAAATGCAGGAGCGACCTATCAGCGGCTGGTCAACAAGGTGTTCAAGGAGCAAATCGGCCGAAACATGGAGGTGTATGTGGATGATATGCTGGTCAAAAGCAAGGAAGCGCTGCGGCATGTTGAGGACCTCGCGGAGAGCTTTGCCACGCTGCGCAAATATGGAATGAGGCTCAACCCGACCAAGTGTGCTTTCGGCGTCAATTCCGGGAAGTTCCTCGGCTTCATGGTCTCCCAGCGAGGTATCGAGGCTAACCCTCAGAAGATTCAAGCTCTCCAACAAATGGCACCCCCAGCGTCTATTAAGGAGGTCCAGCGCCTAACCGGGAGGATAGCGGCCCTTAACCGCTTCGTGGCTCGGTCAGCCGAGAGATGCCTCCCCTTCTTCAAAACTCTCCGAGCGGCCAAAAATTTCCAATGGACCCCTGAGTGCCAGAAATCATTTCAAGATCTCAAAAAGTACCTCGGCTCGCCTCCGCTTCTCAGTAGTCCGATCCCAGGAGAGACTCTATTTCTGTACCTAGCCGTCTCGGAGGGAGCGGTTTGCTCAGTGCTAGTCAAAGAAGAAAGCAAAGTTCAGAGGCCGATCTACTATGTAAGTAGACTGCTCCGCGATGCGGAGACGAGGTACACCAGGATCGAGAAGATAGTGCTGGCTTTGATCACCTCGGTCCGGAAGCTGCGGCCTTATTTTCAGGCACATTCAGTGACGGTCCTCACCGATCAACCCATCAAGGCGGTGGTCCACCGGCCAGAAACATCGGGGAGGATGACCAAATGGGCCGTCGAGCTAAGCGAGCATGACATACATTTTCAACCTCGCCCGGCCATCAAAGCTCAAGTGCTGGCCGATTTCCTCCTCGAGTGCACCATCCCAGAAGACGGCTCTACCCCAAAAAGTCCCGAAGGACCAAAACCTGAAGCTCGGTGGCTCCTTCACGTCGATGGGTCGTCCAATGCCCATCACTCCGGTGCGGGTCTAGTCCTCACCAGCCCAGAAGGAATGATCTTCGAATATGGTGTCCGATTCTCCTTCCCGGCTTCCAACAATGAAGCCGAGTACGAGGCCCTGTTAGCCGGTCTCCGGATCGCCCGCAACCTGAAGGTGGAAAGGCTTAGCGCCTTCACTGACTCTCAGCTGGTGGCCGGCCATGTGCGGGGAGAGTTTGAAGCCCGAGAACCCAATATGGTCCGATATCTCCAAGAGGTACGCGGCCTACTCCCTCACTTTTCTGAGTTTGAAATTATTCAAATTCCTAGGTCAGAAAACGCCCGTGCCGACCTACTCTCCCGATTGGCAACCACGGAGACGATGGATGCCGAACAAAAATTCCATCTGGAGACTCTGGAGAAGCCAAGTATCGTGGAAGCCGACCGGGTGATGCAAATCGAGACCGAACCATCCTGGTTCGACCCCATCCTTAACTATCTCAAAGAAGGGTCGCTCCCATCCGACCGAAGAGAGGCCAGGAAATTGAAGCTGCAGGCGACCCACTACGTATTGATTGACAACCAGCTCTATAAGCGGTCTTTTTCTATGCCGCTGCTCAGATGCCTCCGCCCATCCGAGGCGAACTATGCTCTACGAGAGGTACATGAAGGGATCTG
>UESW01004186.1:319782-395022 GCA_900491605.1 Calamus simplicifolius
GTTTGGAAATGGATCTGGGGGGCAGTCCTTCAACAGTACGCGCCCGCTTAAGAGGCCCCGAACCCTTCACCCTAATTTCCATCTGGCCATCAACTTTAGGATCCAAAGCCAAGGTAGCAAACAGATTATCTGATATTAGGGATTGGGAAGAAAAAGTTTCAGAGAGGCCACTGTGATTCACTTTGTTTTTTCCCTTCACTGAATCAGCTGAAACGGCACGCTGGTATGGAAACCGGCACGGCCACCAGAGGCAAAGGATTCAGCTTCCTTCCCTTAGCCTCCTTCTTCTTCCTCTGAGAATTAACAATTGATTCACCATCCGCCAAGGGAATTGGCACTGCCACTGAAGCTGAAGCAGGGCAATCCGAGACTCTCCCGGCTTGCTGCAATCAGAAGCAAAATTCCCTGAACCACGAAGATTTCTTCGTCCCAACTTCACCGGGGTCTTCCATCCATCCTTCAATCTCGTCTCCATAGAACCAGGCAGAGGAGAAGAGCGGGGACCAGAGGCTACATACTGAGATTGACGCAGGGGATCCTCAGCTTGCCTCCGTTGACGAACTGCAGCCAACCACGATCCGAAGACGAAGCTGCTGACAGAGTCCTCCGATTCAACCTTGGCCTCCGGCGCACAGGGTCCCTCCAGATGCAAAGACCCACACTTCGGGCAGAATCCTTCCAAGGATTCGAAGACGAACGGCTGCCAAAAGGGGCCATTCAGGCCCTGAACCCTAGTCCCAGGGCGGAGGGGACGACAGAGGTTAACACGCAGAGCCACCCTAGCGAACCCTCCCCTGTTCCTTGACGCCGTCGCAGCATCAACAAAGCAAAAGGAACCCGCTTGCTCCGAGATGGACCTGAGGAATTCCTCCTTCCAGAACTCCATAGGCAGGCTAGGCAATCTCATCCAAACCAGTGCTGAAGATGGATTGCTCGTTCGGGAAGAAATCCGGGCGCCATGCTTCTGTACCAATAATCTGGCCATTTATCACCCACGGCCGATTAAGGACTAAATCAACTGCCTGAGAGTCTTCAAATCGAAAAAGATGACACCGGAAAGCCAAGGAGACTGGGACGATTCCTCCAGCGATCCCAGCTCGCCTAAATTCCGAATATATGCTTCAGCCGGCACCCAACGAGAGAAGGAACGGGCCATGACAGCATTCTGCTTCCATCCCGCCGCCTCCTCTTCCAGCTGAGGGACCGGGATCTGGACAACCTCTGGAAAGATTGACTCCATCATCACCACCTCCGACGAAGAAGGAGAAGAGGAAACCCATTTGAAGCCGGAAACCGGAGCAGCTCGCCGGGGCAAACGGTCCTTCTCAGCCAAATCCGGAGCCATGAAAGGAGGGGGAAGTCGAAACGACCGAAGGAGGAGAAGCTCTCACCCAGCCGGCGGAGATCGCCGGAGATCAAGCAAGATGAAAGCCGGAGCACGAATCTAAAAGCAAACCCAGCGAGCGAACCAGGGAAACCTCGCGCACGATTCTTAAAGCAAACACGATTCAATAATGGACTATTGGAGCTTCTTCTTGAAGTTTGGTACTCTAGTGAATCAAATATCCTATAAAAAGATTTTTCTGTAGTTTGGAGTAGTCCCTATTTTGTTTTGATTTAGCCTCAAGAATATGCTAGTGATATGCCATTTAATATAAAGTGGTGGAATCCACCACTTATCGAAAATATACCGGCATCATGACTTGAGTCAATGGTCATGACGATTAGGGTGCAACTTAGGCCGGGTTCAATTTAAACCCGGTCCACTAAATTCAATTTACAATAGTGTTTAAACTCATGTTTGCCCAATCCGAACCCGAAAGACCCAGGTTTAACTCAGCCCGATTGTAATTGACCCGGGTTTGAGTTGATCGTAACCCGAATCCGAAATAATCCAAACCCGAGGGTTACCCAAACGAAGGTAGTTTATCGGCATCAGGTTTTTGGGGGCGTTGAGGGTACTAGTCAGATTGGACGAGATGGCCAACTTGAGAACGAGGAGGGCAAGGCGGTCGATCGCAGGCGAGGAAAAGATAAACATAAAGATGGACCATCTGTACATTTCATTTTACTTTCCGCCTCCTCTTCTTTATTTACGGCACCTTCTCCTCTTCTTTATTTTAGATAAGATTTTTTTAATACAATGTTAAAGCTCCGAGTCCAGCTTATACGTTCGGCAAGGAATTTTATTTTTTCATCTCTGGGATCTATAATTCGGTGTTTATTTACTTTGAAAAAATATTTTTTTTTCCATCAACCCCGCCGAATTCCAATCCAAAACTCAATTCGAATTTGATTTTTAAAAATAGGATTATAATTGAGGTTTTACAAATAGGATTAGAATTATGATTAGGATTGATATTTTACTAATAGGATTAAAATTAGAGTCGATAAAAATCTAAATTTTATGATCCCGAGTTGCACACCTAATGACAATGGCAACTCCGTTGAAGTAGCACGTCCTTGAGGTCTTTCCCATTATGCGATAATATATATGGAACACTACACGAGGAATGCGCCGCTACCATGTCCCATTATGCGAAATATATGGAACACTACACGAGGAATGCCGCTACCATTTCAGGATCATAGTATGTCACACCCCAGACCCTATATTGGATCTAGGGATGGCAACCTGCCGCATACCTGGCATGCAAGGCGTTCCGAAATATAACATTTAATACCAGAAGGGTAATAACTATATATCGTCCAATTTAAATGGTTCTTAATACAAATCATAATCATAGTTTTAGGCTACATGCCCATCATACATAAGTCACTAGGGTTACAACAAATATTGGATCTTAGTTTCCTCTGAATGAAGCTCCAACTACCCAGATCTCATTCTTCAGTCCTGTGGCTCTGAAAAACATTGTAAGATTTATATGAGCTTACACTCAATAAGTAAGCCTACTATTATATAATCATTTCGTCAAGATATTATCAAACCATATTTCCGTGTATAAAACTTCCAACTTTAAATACATTCATCATGTTATCAAAACATGTATATCATCAGCTCAAATAATTTTGGAAGCTTAATTATACAATAAATGCTGAAATATGCAATGTAAACAAATCCACTGTATTCATATAATTATTATTTCCTTATGTGTCCCACGGCCCTACAACACCCATGGTGTATCACTCTTTAATGTCCCCTAAGAGGAAGGGTCCTGGTACCAGCGTTATGCCATATATCATAATCAATCACAACACATCCTCTAGATGTGTGTGCGTTATGCAATATATCAATCACATCACATCCTCTAGATGTATGTCCTCCACATATCTCCCTGTGGAGGTGGGTCCCGTATCTCTCGGCATTTCCATCGTTTCACATCATATGAGAACCGCGGCGACACATATCATCATCATATTTGCATGTAGCACATCATGCATCATCATGAGCATAAGCTCCTCATATCATATATACAGTGGTTTGTACATTCATAGCATAAAATACATCAATAATACCAGTATATTTTGCAAAGCCAAAATAATCACATCATTCAATTTTTGCACATTTATAATCCATTACTTTGCAAAATATAAGTAATCACATATAATTATAGCAGATACCCAATTGTATAACAAAATTCCGTTTTGCCTATTTTTTTTTCAAATAATGCAATATATCCATAATTTTATATTTTAATAAATTATAAAAATTATAATAAATGGCTTACTTACCTCAGTACGCTAATTCCAAACTGTAAATCAGCTATGTGGACATCCGGTTACCTACAGCATTAATTTCCATAATTAAATCTCAAAAATTGGAACAATGCAGCATCCCCTAAGGTCTACCCAGTCTAATCCTGGGCCCAACTTTGGGCTCGAATATCTCTCAATTTATAAGCCCGAATGGGGAAATAAAAATATCCCGAGAAACTAGAATCAATGCCGAATCGGCCATATTTTTATTTCTCCATTTTCGACCCAATACGGGGCCCAAATCGCAGCCCCAAAACAGCTCACGCCGGCCCAATAGGGCCCAACGTGGGACGGCCCAAGCCGGCCCACGTCTTCATCTCCCCCGCCTCCTCCCCTGTTTCGCCCGAAACAGGGGGAGGCCGTGCCGGCGGCCAGGGCCGCCGCCGGCCAATCTGGGTGGCCCGGCCATCGGCGACCGGGCCAGAGCCGGCCGCGGCGACGGCCGGCTCCCTCTCTCTCTTTCCCTCAATTTCTCTCTCTCTCGCTTGATCCACGGCACGCGACTCGTGCGGTGGCACGGCCGGCCACCGTGGCCGGCCGGATCCTCACCGGACGGTCGCCCGCCGCCGGTGAGGCCTCCTGGCCGACGCCCAGGCCCGGCGAGGCATCGGGCACTCCGCCGGGCCCGAACCAAGCCGTGAACCGGCTTGGTTCTCCCTTTCTCTCTGTCTCTCTCTCTCGATCTCTCTGCAACTCTCTCTCTCTCCCTTACCTGTGCTGGCCGGGGAGAGCTCGTGGAGGAGGAGGGGCTTCCCCCCCTCCTTATATAGCGGCAAGGGGAGGGTTATCCCTCCCCTGTACCCACGTGAAGGGGGCGCGTCGGCGCCCCCTTCCTTGACTGGCTGCGGCACCCTTGCCGCAGCCGTCAATAATGGCGGAGGAAGGGGCGGCGCCCCCCTTCCTCCGTCAACAATGGCGGATCCTCACCACGTGAGGATCCGCCATGGAACAGGGCTTCACATTCTTCCCTCCTTATAAAAATTTCGGCCTCGAAATTGGTGTATCTCATATAACATTTAAAATCCAAAGCTTTATCATATGATTAATCTTCTTTACATATGTTAAGTTACAAACAATTGAGGATATTTTTCTTTAATTTCTTCCTCAAGCTCCCAAGTAGCTTCCCTCTCAGAATGGTTACTCCATTGAACCTTGACATAAGGAATGCTACGCCGTCTTAAAACTTGATCCTTGCGGTCCACAATACGCACAGGATGCTCCTCATACGTTAGATCCTTCCTTAACTGCATGGGCTCAAACTGTATCACATGGCTGGGGTCAGGAATGTACTTTCTCAACATAGATACATGAAATACATTGTGTACCCCAGAGAGTGCCGGAGGTAATGCCAAGCTATAAGCTACCTCCCCTACTTTGCTCAGAATTTCAAATGGTCCAATGTATCGTGGACTCAGTTTACCTCTAATCCCAAATCTCATCACATTTTTGGTTGGTGATATCTTCAAGAAGACATGATCTCCAATTTGAAATTCTAGCTCCCTTCTTCTCACATCAGCATAGCTCTTCTGTCGGCTCTGAGCTGTGCGGAGTCGTCCCTTGATCAGTTGTACCTTTTCTACTGTCTGTCGAATCAGCTCAGGGCCCAACAATTTTCTCTCCCCCACATCATCCCAACATAAGGGAGATCTGCATTTTCTACCATACAAGGCCTCAAATGGAGCCATCTGGATACTGGCCTGGTAGCTATTATTGTAAGCAAATTCCACCAAAGATAAGTGGTTGTCCCAAGCACCACCCAGGTCCATCACACAGGCTCGCAACATGTCCTCCAGGGTCTGTATGGTTCTCTCAGACTGCCCATCTGTCTGGGGATGGAAGGCTGTGCTGAAGTTCAATTTGGTCCCCAGAGCTCTATGAAGACTCTTCCAGAATTGGGACACAAACCTAGTATCCCTATCTGATACAATAGATACGGGAATACCATGAAGCTTCACAATTTGCTCAATATACATGTTGGCCAATCTCTCACTGGAGATCCCAACTCTGAATGGCAGGAAATGGGCTGACTTCGTTAATCTGTCTACAATGACCCATACCGCATCATTGTTCCGAGGGGTCTTAGGCAGACCAGTCACGAAGTCCATAGTGATCTTCTCCCATTTCCATTGTGGAATCATCAGAGATTGAAGGGGTCCCGCAGGCCTTTGATGCTCAGCCTTCACTTGCTGACATACCAAACACTTGGCTACGTATGAGCAATCTCGCTCTTCATTCCTTTCCACCAAAAGTTTTCCTTTAGGTCTTGTACATCTTGGTACCTCCGGGTGCACCGTGTAAGGAGAATAGTGGGCCTCCTTCAAATCTCTGCTCTTAGTTCCACCACATTTGGCACACAGAGCCTGCCATCAAATCTCAGGGATCCATCCTCCATTATAGCAAATTCATTTTGAACCCCTGACTTCACTGCTTCTTTAATCTTTTGCAGGTCCAAGTCTTCTTTCTGGGAGGACTTGATCCTGTCTAACAGAGTTGGTTGGAGTACAAGTGTTGCTACAAGTCCATCGGACCGTTGTACTCGCAATCCAACCTCCAGCTTCTCAAGATCCCTCCGGATGTGAGGCTGAGAGGTGATCATAGAAGCTAACTCCGAGGAGGATTTCCTACTCAAGCATCAGCTACCACATTGGCCTTCCCTGGATGATAGTGCAGGTTCAGGTCATAATCTTTTAGTAGCTCCATCCACCTCCTTTGTCTTAAGTTTAACTCCTTCTGAGTGAAGATGTACTTCAGACTTTTGTGGTCTGTGTACACATCACATGCTTCTCCATATAGATAATGCCGCCAGATCTTTAAGGCAAAAATCACAGCAGCCAACTCCAGGTCATGAGTAGGATAATTTTGCTCGTATGGCTTTAGCTGTCTGGAGGCATAAGCTATCACCTTCTCATTTTGCATCAGAACACATCCCAATCCCTTCCGAGAAGCATCCGTGTATAGAGTGAATCCTCCAGATCCTGACGGAAGGGTAAGGACGGGGGCTGACACTAGGCGTTGTTTCAGCTCCTGGAAACTTCTCTCACACTCCTCAGTCCAGTCAAACTTCGCTTGCTTTTGGGTCAAGCGAGTCAGGGGTAGAGCAATGCGAGAAAAGCCCTCCACGAATCTGCGATAATATCCTGCCAGCCCTACGAAGCTTCTGACTTCAGATACATTGGAAGGTCGACTCCAATTTACGACCGCCTCAATCTTCTTTGGGTCCACAGTTATGCCATTTTTAGATATTACGTGACCCAAGAATGATACTTGGCTCAACCAGAAGTCACATTTCTGCAACTTGGCATAAAGCTTTTTCTCTCGAAGGGTTTGCAGAACAATCTTCAGGTGGTCCATATGTTCCTCCTGGCTTTTTGAATACACCAGGATGTCATCAATGAACACCACCACAAACTGGTCTAAGTATGGCTTAAAGATTCTGTTCATCAAGTCCATGAATGCTGCCGGGGCATTAGTTAACCCAAACGGCATCACCAAGAACTCGTAGTGGCCATACCTAGTCCTGAATGCTGTCTTAGGCACATCTCCAGCCTGGACCTTGAGTTGATGGTATCCTGACCGAAGGTCAATCTTCGAGAATACCCGAGCTCCTTGGAGTTGATCGAACAGATCATCGATCCTCGGCAAGGGATACTTGTTCCGCACTGTTACCTTATTGATTTCTCGGTAATCAATGCAGAGCCGAAGACTCCCATCCTTCTTTTTGACAAATAATACTGGAGCACCCCAAGGAGAGACACTCGGTCTGATAAATCCCCGGTCTAGGAGCTCTTGCAATTGGTTCTTCAACTCTTTTAGTTCAGCTGGGGCCATACGATAAGGGGCCTTGGATATAGGTCCAGTGCCAGGGACCAAATCAATGGTGAACTCCACTTCCCGGTCTGGAGGCAATTCGGTCAAATCATCCGGGAAGACGTCAGGAAACTCCATAGCCACTGGAATATCCTCCAATTTCACCTCTTCCTGCTGAAGGTCCTTGACCACAGCAAGAAACCCTTGGCCACCCTTCATCAAGTATTTGGCAGCCCGCAGTGCTGATACAAACACTGAAGCCAGGTGTTCCTGGCTTCCAGTAAAACTGAATTCAGGCTGATTAGGGATTTTGAAGATCACCATTTTCCTGAAACAGTCTACCGAAGCATGATAGGAGGCCAACCAGTCCATCCCAAGGATAACATCAAAGGACTTTAGTGGAAGGACGATTAGATCAGCCTCCAGCCTCTTGTCGCCCACGTTGATCTGGCAGGATCTGCATACAGACTCCACCCTCATAACATCTCCATTTGGGAATGCAATGAGCAACTCTTGTTCTAGGGGAACGGGTGTCAACGATGCATTATTGGCAAGATAAACATCAGATATAAACGAATGCGTGGCACCCGGATCTACTAAAGTCTGAGCATAAGTGTTGCCTACTTTAATTGTCCCTGATCACAAAGTTTAGTTGTCTTAGATGTCATATAGCGGATCCTATTTATCCTTCATGATTAATGCATTATATCGCATATGAACCAAATAATCTTAAAGGGGTACTTAGGTAACAGGTATACCTGCCACAACGGAGTTAGAAGCGGCAGCATCCTGTTGGGTGAGGGTGAAGACCCTTCCCTGGGTCCTCGGCTGCTGCGGCTGGTTCATCCCAAGATTTGGAGAAGACAGCTGCTCCCTCCGAAGGGGACAAGTGGCCATCTTGTGATCCACTTTCCCACATATGAAGCAGGCACCTCTCGGCCCACGGCACTGCCTGCCCGGGTGGAAGTTCCCGCAGTGAGGGCAACGGGTCTCCTTACCCTTCGGTCCTGTGGGGGGCTGATATGTATC
Organism: Calamus simplicifolius; assembly: GCA_900491605.1. NCBI lineage: Eukaryota > Viridiplantae > Streptophyta > Magnoliopsida > Arecales > Arecaceae > Calamus > Calamus simplicifolius. The sequence goes on from UESW01004186.1 coordinate 328,336, forward strand.
TTTCTTCTTAGCCTGCCCCGAAGACTGGCCCGAAGGAGACCCCTTCCTCTTCCTCTTTAGCTCCCACTCCTTCTGGTTCCTATTCATGTCTCTTTCGATCACCAGGGCTTTACTCACCACAGCACTATATGTGGAGAGTTCAAATGCATTGACTGCTTGCCTCAGTTTGGGTCGCAGTCCTTCAGTGAACCTGGTGATCTTGGCTCTCTCAGTGGTCACTATTTCCGGAGCAAACCGAGCTAGCCTAGTGAACTCGGCTTCGTACTGGGCCACAGAGAGATTCTTCTGTTCCAGCTCCAGAAACTCAGACTCCATCTGTCTTTGCACACTACTAGGAAAGTATTTGTTGAAAAAGGCCTCCTTGAACTCCCTCCAGGAAACAGCTTGTCCACCCAATCGCTGCTCCATATGCAACCACCAATCATATGCCTCCCCTTGAAGGAGATAGGTGGCAAATCTAATCCGCTCCTCCTCCTGGCTACCATGGGCCATGAAGGCCTTCTCCATCTCCCTCATCCATCCCTCAGCATCAGCGGGATTGGTGGATCCAGAGAAGGGAGCAGGGGCTAAGCTCTTAAACTCAGCAAAGCTCCGACCCCCTCCTTGCCAGGGTTGCGGCGGAGCGGGCTGGACTGGTGGTTCAGGTTCGACTCGCGGGTTTTGCTGAGTAGGAGGGCCGGGCTGAGCAGGCACCACTTGTTGGATTTGCTGCTGCATAGCCTGCACCATTTCCACAAGGGCCTGAAGTATCTCAGTCTGGCGCTGTTGCTGGCCATTCCCAGCCACATTGATGGAACCAGAGCCTCCAGAAGTTTGCTGGCCTCCCTGCTGGCCAGAGTCACCAGCCTGGGAACCTCCAACTTGTCGCATACTTCTGGTGTGACGAGGCATGACTATTCCCTGCCAAGTTTGGTTCCAATCAATATCTTTACAAACCCTTAAGTTTTCAAAATATATTATTAGAAAAATTATATCTTCTTAGAGTTGTTACCCTCCCAGTGTCATCCTACTGTTTTGTTTAGTGTCATCCTATGTTTGTCCCTAAGGTCAAACCTAGGCTCTGATACCACATTAGCTGTCACGCCCCAGACCCTATATTGGATCTAGGGGTGGCAACCCGCCGCATGCCTGGCATGCAAGGCGTTCCGAAATATAACATTTAATACCAGAAGGGGTAATAACTATATATCGTCCAATTTAAATGGTTCTTAATACAAATCATAATCATAGGTTTTAGGCTACATGCCCATCATACATAAGTCACTGGGGTTACAACAAAATGTTGGATCTTAGTTTCCTCTGAATGAAGCTCCAACTACCCCAGATCCCATTCTTCAGTCCTGTGGCTCTGAAAAACATTGTAAGATTTATATGAGCTTACACTCAATAAGTAAGCCTACTATTATAATCATTTCGTCAAGATATTATCAAACCATATTTCCATGTATAAAACTTCCAATTTCAAATACATTCATCATGTTATCAAAACATGTATATCATCAGCTCAAATAATTTTGGAAGCTTAATTATACAATAAATGCTGAAATATGCAATGTAAACAAATCCACTGTATTCATATAATTATTATTTCCTTATGTGTCCCACGGCCCTACAACACCCATCTGGTGTATCACTCTTTAATGTCCCCTAAGAGGAAGGGTCCTGGTACCAGCGTTATGCCATATATCATAATCAATCACAACACATCCTCTAGATGTGTGTGCGTTATGCAATATATCAATCACATCACATCCTCTAGATGTGTGTCCTCCACATATCTCCCCCTGTGGAGGTGGGTCCCGTATCTCTCGGCATTTCATCGTTTCACATCATATGAGAACCGCGGCGACACATATCATCATCATATTTGCATGTAGCACATCATGCATCATCATGAGCATAAGCTCCTCATATCATATATACAGTGGTTTGTACATTCATAGCATAAAATACATCAATAATACCAGTATATTTTGCAAAGCCAAAATAATCACATCATTCAATTTTTGCACATTTATAATCCATTACTTTGCAAAATATAAGTCACATATAATTATAACAGATACCCAATTGTATAACAAAATTCCATTTTGCCATTTTTTTCAAATAATGCAATATATCCATAATTTTCATATTTAAATATAAAAATTATAATAAATGGCTTACTTACCTCAGTACGCTAATTCCAAACTGTAAATCAGCTATGTGGACATCCGGTTACCTACAGCATTAATTTCCACAATTAAATCTCAAAAATTGGAACAATGCAGCATCCCCTAAGGTCTACCCAGTCTAATCCTGGGCCCAACTTTGGGCTCGAATATCTCTCAATTTATAAGCCCGAATGGAAAAATAAATATCCCGAGAAACTAGAATCAACGCCGAATCGGGATATTTTTATTTCTCCATTTCGACCCAATACGGGGCCCAAATCGCAGCCCCAAAACAGCTCACGCCGGCCCAATAGGGCCCAACGTGGGACGGCCCAAGCCGGCCCACGTCTTCATCTCTCCCCCCTCCTCCCCTGTTTCGCCCGAAACAGGGGGAGGCCGTGCCGGCGGCCAGGGCCGCCGCCGGCCAATCTGGGTGGCCCGGCCGCGACCGGGCCAGAGCCGGCCGCGGCGACGGCCGGCTCCCTCTCCCTCTCTTTCTCCCTCAATTTCTCTCTCTCTTCGCTTGATCCACGGCACGCGACTCGTGCCGGTGGCACGGCCGGCCATTGTGGCCGGCCGGATCCTCACCGGACGGTCGCCCGCCGCCGGTGAGGCCTCCTGGCCGACGCCCAGGCCTAGCGAGGCATCGGGCACTCCGCGGGCCCGACCAAGCCATGAACCGGCTTGGTTCTCTCCTTTCTCTCTGTCTCTCTCTCGATCTCTCTTCAACTCTCTCTCTCTCCCTTACCTGTGCCTAGCGCCGAGGGAGGGCTCGTGGGGAAGGAGGGGTGCTCCCCCCTCCTTAAATAGCAGCGAGGGTTATCCCCTCCCCTATACCCATGTGAAGGGGGCGTGTCCTTGACTGGCTGCGGCACCCCTTGCCGCAGCCGTCAATAATGGCGGAGGAAGGGGTGAGGATCCGCCGCTAGAACAGAGCTTCACATAGTATGGCTACTACTATATTAAAACGAGTAATCCATCTTCCTCGGCCTACATGCCTAGTCAATCGCCACCAGCAACATCTTCGCATTTGGACATAAGAGGGCGACAATAGAGAGGTTAGTGGCATTAAGATAAATCCATGGCAAAGTAGGCAGTGTTGAAGATGTTGGTATGGTGAAGCAGAGTGTTGGCAGCAATGGCCTTCTTGTTCGGTGGCAACGGTTCCAATGAACGATATCATTTTTTTAATGATAAAATTGAAGTGAACTAAAAATAAAAGTTTATCTTAAAAGTTTTTCATAGTTCAAAGATCAAAGTAAAACACCCTCCAATGTTCAAGGGTTAAAAGCATATTTTAATCTTTATTTAATATAACTAAAAAAAATAGTCATTAGATGTTAGATATGCATCAAATAAAAAGAAAAAAAAAAAATTAGCTTTTTACCTTAAAAACTATGAATTAAACTGATTTGTCCAATTTGATGCGACTAGATTGATTCTATATTTTATTCGCTCGCGCATGAGGCGCGTCTACATGACTCTCAAACAATCCTTCGGTGCAATCCTGTGAGAGCGAATTACTGCATCGAATGCAGACTATTTTGTACAAAAGTGATGTACAAAGCGTTTTCCTTCTAAAAAAAATGAAGGATCTCTCCATTACATCTCCAATTTAAAAAATTATTGGAGAGGAGAGCAAGCGGAATTGAACTTGGGTATGATTTAGAATACATTATTGGAATGTATTACTATAATGATATATTAATATTGTTTACATTTGTATGAATATTAAATTGTAAAAAATGCTTTATTATGGTTGTTATGTAGTATAATGATATATATTCTATATTTTGTTATTAAATTAAGCCTTCAATATCCTCTGTTAATTTAAAATAGATTATAATAGGTCAGGGTATTTTTACCATTTCAAAGAAAAAGGACAGTTTGTTCCCGTTTTTTAACTTACAAAAGACTAACAAAACAGTATTTCAAAACTGTTTCAGCCTCTTCTAACCAGGTTTAATCTTCAAATCCAAACTCGATAAAAACGTCATTATTTCCCAACCTTTTAGAATTTTGTTTAAAAATGTCCCTATCCTCGGTATACACAACATAGAACGGAAAGATAAACAGTTTTTGGCGTTTTTGTTCCAAGATTCAAGAACATCAAACCTGCCTTAAGTTTGAGCATTATGACGACCACCAAATTTATTCGGTATATGTATGAAACAAGTTACCATCATCTTCCATCTAAGACTACTCAAAGACATCAAAACTCATCAAAACTGAGAGCGTGAACTCTCTCTGAATTCTTTAAAATAAGCTTTGAACACAAACCCAGTTTTCCCAATTTTAAAGAAATAAAAAGGAAAAGGCCATATCAAGAGAACTCAATGCTTTAATATGAATCATCATTATGCAAAAATTATTCTTTTCTTCAGATATGACAAAATATGCCCCGACACGGTGCACAGTATTTTTTATTTGTTCTTGCCATGTGCTTTGCTCATGCATTTATACCAATTAACTTGCATGTGTAGAAATTAGTTTCTCAAAATACCACCTCTTCCATGCTTATGCCTGTCTGTGCATCAGCAAACACAAACGGTTCAAATTATTAATATCTGGAATATCACAACTTCAAACAAGATTATCTAACACTTGTTACAAATAGGATCTCAAAGTTCATACAAAAAATTCCTTGAATAAATGCAACTGAGAAGTTAATACAATGAAATAATAATAAACAAAGATGGAACAGATCAGCCTTTGTTGCAGCCATATTTCCATGGATTCCACAAGTGCTGCTTTAGGAAGGTCATAAGAACATGACATAGAAAGTTTGTACCCTAAGAATAAAAAAGTTCACAAGGTTGTCACATATTTCATAACCAAACACACATGGAAAAAATTTAATCAAATGACATTAAGCCATAAATAAAACAGGCTGCAGGAAACTTCCGAAGAGGCAAGGCAACACAGCACTGCCAACAAATTCATAAAGCAGGAGAAGGCATCTTAGAGTCAGAACCAAAAATTTATATTAACTTAGATTTTTTTTAAATACATATATATATATATATATATATGGGAGCCCTTACGTTTAAGAAGGGCAATGTAAAATAACAAATTGCAGCAGAAAAGAAAAGGGATTACAAATGGACATAAACAACTTGATCCCCCTCCAACATAAAGAACACTGTTGGGCTAACACTATTCTACCTATAAATAGATGATTGATAGATGACAGCCTAAAGCTATATGATACAGCTCTTTCCACAATACTGTCTTCCGCTTCTGCATTTGCAGAATAATGCCAAAATACATATGTACAATGAGGCAGGTTGCATTTCTCATCTTCAAACAAGATCCTCCTTGCAGAACTTCTGATTCAAATGGAGTGTCATCTCATAGAAAGATTCTCTTTACCATGGATAAAAAAAAAAGATACTTCCTGGATGGTCTGAGCAAGCTTGCCATTGAGCCCAGATCAAAGTATCTCACCTACATAAATGTGGTGTCAAAAGATGTACATGGAACTGCATTGATTGACAAAAGAAAGCTCGAGTACATAATATATGCACAATTTTTGGCATACCATTCACTGTTAACAAGAAGATGCTTATCTTGGTCTCCAGTAACCAGGTGCTGCAAAAGCAGAAAACAGAGTTCAAATAAGCAAAATTCATCAAAATCATGCTAACCAAACCGATCTGATTAGTAGATGTGTTTAAACCATGGTCTGCAGCATATCATCTAGATGTTATGCTTAGTATGAATTATAAAACAATAAAAAGGCTATATGTTTAGCTCTTGTACCTCCAGCTACTCGAGAAACTGGACTCTCTATTGATGGTATTGAGGCAGATACAGAGTAACTGGACATCCGGGGATGAGGCAGCCACCCAGGGCATGGGATTGGTGGGGGTTCTGATGGTGGACCATAGTGGGACAGAGAAGCAGGAGATGCCTCCATCTTGTCAGAAACAGAGGGACCTGCACAGAAAGGCATTAATTTCAGGTCAGTCACAACACTTGCTGCAGAGCTATTTCATAGTTAAAAGATACGTCCCAAAGTTCCTGCTGAATATGAAGCATCCCACCTGAATGAAAAGCTGGAGAAAACCTGCCCCTCTCAACAATCTCTTGCTGGACTGGTCCCCTTGCACCTCTATCACCATAGAAGTTTCCCCTGTGGATATCATGTATATACTGGAATCTCTCAGTGAATGGAGGACAATTCCCCCAAGGTTGAGCTCTTTGTTGTGGTTCAGACTGGACATAGGAGAACTGATTTGAAATTGTTGGAGGGGGTGGTTGTAGGTGATAGGCCTTATTGGGGGGCATAGGTGCAGTAACCATAGGCTGAAAATTATTCCCAGAATGGAAAGTTGGATGAGAAACAGGAAGGTTGCCATGAGTGCTAGAAGAATTTAGAGATGGGACAGGTGGTGGCATCTGTTTTGGAGGACCTCCATATCTAGGCGTATAATACAGAGCTGACTCTGACGGTATCAACTTGGCATTCAAATTACTTGGATGCTGACTGATAGACTCTGGTTGTTGATTTTGCATATTCTACACAATCAAAAAAGAAGCTTAAATTAGAAACAATGAAGCTCCCCCATCACATAATTTTATTTAGAAAGCCGAAGATACTCACATGGGTGATGCCAGAAAGTCGCAAGTCAGCAGTATCAGCAACAGCATGAGATCCAGGTTGATGTTGTGACACAACAGAAGGTGTAGTAGAGCAAGGGGGAGGCAAAGGTGGAGGAGATGATGGCAATGGGGGTGGAGATGGTGGCCTGTCATCAGGAAGTGGAGGAGTAAAGGGCAATGAATTAGGCTGATCAGGTTGATTATGGGTATTGCATATGGTATCAGCTCCTGAAATATGAGAGGAGCTCACTTCAACATCGCAAAGAGGAGCTGCATCCTCCATCTCAAGCTCACCATCAACATCTTCCAAGATATGCCGGTGCCTCTCAGTGTTTTCCTTCTCATGAGCAACTACAGCATGCTGTTCTGGGGTAACAGCCTCGAAACTTTTTTCATCAGAAGCACTTGCTTCCTCATCTTCAAGCACAGTAGCACGAAGTAAACATGGAATTTGGAAACTGGTATTGCTGAAGCAAAAATAAATAAATAAAATAAATAAAAGAGGTACAAATGAGCAGTATGCTTGCCGCAAGAGAATAAATTACACTAGTGCAGAAGTAATAAAGAAATTATCAAATACATCATGACCACCACTTAATGAATATTGAGCTTCCAACAGCAAACACCCCAAAATGTAGTTTGTGATCCTAATCATCACTATCAAACATCTTCTGGTTCCTACCAATTCTTATTATCGCTAACTGAACCAAGTGGCAAAACATAAATTGCTTTTGCTCGGTAGGATGTTCTTAACAACATAAATTAGGGGAAAAAGGATTTATGTTGTTGTGGGATGTTCTTAATGACCTTGGAAGCACTCATGTAACTAGCATAAAAGCTAAAACATGAAAAAAATAACATGGTTATAATAGCAAGGCTCAATTGGCGATATAACAAATTTATTTTCCAGGCCAAGAACTCCATTACAGATCAGTTTTTAGCCTGCAAGTATACCTAACTGGCAAAACAAGATAAATTGCAATGCACGAACATGATTTGACTTCAGCTTGCTCTTTGTGTGCATGCAAAAGTGCATGAGCACGGACATGAGAGAGAGAGAGAGAGAAAGAGAGATCCCTATCTTTTAAAGTGCCAGAAAAAGGGCATTTCTATCATATCTTACCTATAGAACAAAAGCTCCTATTGTGGACAGATTTCACTGTTGTTATGGAATGGGCATTGTTGTTACAAGCACCTGCCTAGGCACCTGGCTAAGCCCAAACTGCCTAGGTGAGGCCCACCCCTACAGTATCTGGCACTCCACTTGGGTGGTTATGCATCCTCCTCGGCTGTCCAGTTTTGTTGGGTGAACACCCAACCCATGCCGAACAGCATCTGACCCAAACCATTTGAGCAGGCTCAACTCAATCCATTTACCAGTGAACTTGGGGGAAAAGATAGAAAAATAAGTGCCAAACCATTGACCTTCCCATTCCCTCTTTCCCTTGGCTCTCCAGCTAGGGTTCTACATCTCCACTCCTAGGGGGCTCTGAACCACTCTCAGCAGTGACAAGGGTCGAACAAGGCCCAGACGCATGGCACCAGGAGACGAGTGGGGATCCAAGAGGCCTCAAGGTAAGCCCGAATCTCTCTCACTTTTCTTTTTCTCCTTTTTCCTCAGAAGTCTGTTAAACAGACATATCATCTACCTAGCACAAGGTGTGTGTGGAGAATTTTTAATTTTTTATCTAACTAGGGGCCAGCCAGATGCTTGTGGTGTAAAAGGGCTCTCAAAACTCATCAGTGTTCTTTTGTCCACCCAGCATCCCACCATAAGAAAATAATAAAAATAACAATCGGTGATTCTGTTTCTCTAAACTGTTTTGATTTTTTCTTCTTTTTATTTCTTTTTTTCCCATTTGGATTTCGGAGTTACAATTGATGTTATTCAGAAGATTTTTCTTTCATATATTTCCACATTGCCAGATTTTAACCATCATTTGTGCTCTACTGATTGATGATGGATTAATTTTTATCATGGCTTCTATTCTATATTTTAGCTTAAGTCAGATCACGAATTCAAAATATGTTTGCATGACATCGAGGGATTTGAAAATTTCAATATAACTATGGCATCTTCAAAGAAGTACTCCTGTTATGTTTTAGGAAAATTATTAATTAATTTTTCAATTGTTTTTCTCATGATTGATGATCTGTTTTCATACTTTTTTATATTGTACTAGCATACTAGTGTTATTGCTATAATCATAGTAGCAAGTAGTAACATATCTGCGATACTACCACGATCATAATTGTAAATGGTAACATTCTAGTGATACAACTATCATAGGAGTAGAGCATTGTCACGTATGGTTGACATGATTTCCCTATGTTGCTAGTATTTTTTTTTTTTTTTTACCATTGCTAAAATATCTTGGACCATGAGATATTGGTAGATTATTGAGGATTCTGCTGTTTTTAATCAATAATTGAAATATATGAAGGCACAAATTATTTGTAAATTTTGTCATTTTGGTGGCCACCTGATCACCTGGTCTACTGCCTAGTCTATAAGAAGGTCCAACACCAGGTGCCTAGGCTATTTGACAATTATAAGAATGCGCTAATTCAATCAAAAGGCAGCAAACCCATTAATAGGTATGTGCTACAATTCAACACAAGGTTTTTAATATATGGCTCAAAAGAAAGTATTAAGTAATCATGTGCCCAATCAGTGCCAATTATGAAATGGCATGCAGGTGAGATAAAGCATCATGTCATTCCATGCATGCCAAAGGCCTAATTGGCAAGAAAGGGTTGAAGCTGATACATATCAACCCATGCAAGTTGATGGAACAAGAGGCATGACACATTTGCGCAGATCCTCATAAGTCATCATCAATACTATGCTCATAACTTGCTAGTATGGTATGTGCCATAGTTAAGAACAAATACAACAATGAGACCAAAAGGGAGCACAAACATAGAAATATGGCTAGATATTGAAACAAGGCATATTTAGAGGTATTGCTAGATATTTGAACCAAGGCACAACAAACCCCACATTAGCTTTCCAATTAGACACGCAAGTGGTTGATCATTATATCCTGAAAAGCCAAGCAACTTATGTAGAAAGTAAGTAGATAATACAGAGTTTAGCTTCAGGCAGGATCTGAGAGTGATGGGACAATGGAATTATAATGCTGGTGCATAGACACACACAAAGAAAATAATTGATGTTGCTCTAGACAAACCTGAATGAAGTAGTTTAGGTTTCAATCAGATTTAGATTTAGTATTTTGGATTGTAGTATGCTGTCTATGTTGGGCCCCAGCATTGCTGTAATTAAATCCTGGAAAAAGTTTAGGTAATTTTCAAAACTGAGCAGAATGAAGAAAAAGGATTTATATAACCGACTGCAACTAGTTCGGAGTAAAGCTTTGTTGTTGTTGTAAGAAGGTTAGGTAGTTTTCATTTTCTTGTGATTTTGTATTCAATTTGGGAGTTATTCAGGTAACATAGTTTAAACCTATTTTAAGGATTGTGCTTGGAAGAGGTCTGATGATTTTTTTATGCCTGGCACTACATCGAATTGCAAATTTTGCTACACCTTTTTTTTTACTATAAAAGTGTGAGCAAATGCCATTCTCTTGGAAGTACTATTTTTGGAAATAATAGTGCAGTAACCATAAAAAAGGAGAGGAATTTGTTCTAATTTAATTTAGTTTTGCAGAAATTAATAAAATTCTCAGGATTTCTTCTCCCAAGCTCCATCTTCTTTTCTGGTTGATCTTTGTCAACTTGAGCCAATCAATAGCCCCCTGGAGCGAAGAATACTCAGCAAAGTACTCAAAAAAAAAAAAAGAACTGAAATTTATTCCTAGATCTAGATTTTCAAAAGTTCAATTTGAGGACTTCAATGTACCACTAAGAAAAAGGAATTGTTACTAAAAAGAATATTCATGGAATTGCATGGGCCTATAATAAGGAAAACTCCTTCCAATTTAGGCTATATGACCAAGTCAGGAAGACAAAAGGATGATATTCTAGTATTTTGCAGAGACTAAATCTTGTCCTGTTCAATAAGGCACATCCGTTAAAAGCCAGACAGGTTGTCCCCATGATTATCCATTCATTTAGGACTTCAACAGGAGTATGCCACCTCTTCCACCAACTAGTGGTGCCATTCACTAGGTTTTTCCTCCCATTTTGAGGACCATATCCTGTAAGACTTTAGTACATTGAACCTGTGAAGGCTTGTAGTCCTGATGAAGGCTTGTAGTGCCTAAGAGAAAGAGCTCACATGTCACATTAAAGTGAAAGTCATGGATGAAGGGAACAAAGTTGGCGAAGAGACACCTTCATGTCGCATATTCTAAATGTCAAGTTTTTAAATCTCATAGGATGAGGTGGTTTTTCCATGGTACAGGATATGCCACCATCCCATCTTGTCCCAACACTAACATAGGTGTCCCAAGCCACCGATTAGGATGTTAGAATAATAGCAGGACAGTACTGTCCGATACTTGGGGTAGCAAGTTATCTCGGCATCCCACAGGATGAATATAAAGGTTGAATTTTGAGGTGATGGATGATGGTATGGGACGAGATTATGTATATAATTGTATTAGTTCCTGCTTGACAACTGCAAGAGTATGTCATTCAAGCAGTTCTAGATGACTAATACTAAATATCCTCTACAAGGTCTACTGAGGAATTAACCGTTGGTGGACTGGCTCAAATTGATTAATGGCAGGTTAGATGTGTCCCTCCAATATGGAAAGCAATGGTCCATCGAGTCTCCTCTTTTCTTATTAACAATTTCTTAATGCTATCCTTTCAAATTGCCATCGAGACTTCCAAATATAACCTATTTAGTCTAAGAACACCAATGACATATATTATACCATACGTCAGATCACAAGCTTAAATTAAAGCCTGTAAAAATAGTATAAGCAACTACTTTTTTAGGGCTGGAGTTGTTGTAAAGTATTAAGTGTATAACTAAGCATCATTACATAAATATGACTGTTCAATGCATTATGATAAGGAACTATCCTATGCAATATAGGTCAATACATTCTTCTAGTATGTATTGTGCCAATGACGCCTCAAAACAAATGAAGCCAGAAAACAGTGAAAAAAGGGCAAACAAGATGCTTCTATAGTAAATTGGGAAAAGTTTTAGACAATATTGGCTGATGATGTCTAATATTTTTTAGATCTGAACAACTGATTTAGACAGACTCAAGATTATAAACCCCATGTTACAACTGATAGACAGACTCAGATTATACACGCTATGTTACCCTTTAATAAACGAATTACACAAGATTCTAGCAAAAGCAGGCAATAAGCCTATCTCTTTTCCCTTAAGTTAATTTGATCCGACTTTCTAGTAAGTTTGAAATGAGATCCCATGTGTCTCTTTTAGAGCAATGGAGCAGCTGACTCTAATGTAGTTCCTTAGCATATCTGTGCCATTATAGATACTAGTACTAAATCAACAAGAAAAAACAAATTAAATAGCAACTATATGCACTTCAGTATGATGTTTACAAGTGGATTTGTAATGAACAATTATTTAAGTTCCAGCGGGACAAGAGCCGTCTTGAGGATCCCATCCCATCCTAAAGAAATTTCGAAACTGATCTTGGCCATCTCGTCCTGTCCCATCTTGGCCATAATAAATTTCAATTTTAAATATATTTAATTTATCATTAAAAATATAACTTCTAAAGTTTAAATATATTTAAAAATCAAATAATATACTATGGCTTCATAATATATATTATTTTTTAAAAAAGCATCCCAAACAAGTACCAAAATACCTGATTGGGTCAGGGATCAAGACAAGATGGACACAAGGCATCTTGTTTTGCGAAAAAAATTAGGACACCTCTGTCCCATGAGATTTGAAATCTTGGTAATGAGTATTCAAAATAAAACAAGTGCAGTTTTATTTTAAATTAACAGTAATCACAGAAAAAAATCATGTTAAAATCAATGGAAAATCCAAAATCGCTAATGGCAGGAAATGTATACCCCATAAATTGACAATTCTAAAACAATTGCTCCAACAAGACATAAATCAATATGACCCTATGTCTTAGTGCCTCAACTACATTTCCAGTTTAACAAAGGCATCATATGTTCCTTCAACAAATTCTAGCAAAGTAGTGCACGAGATGTAGCAAAAAAAGAGGGCACTCCATAATTTTGAATGTAGAATTCTAAGGTTTCTTTTATATATTCTTAAAAAATGAAGAATACAAAAGAATTCTACAAGCACTACAAGTACCAATATCTAAGACTACTGCATGCATGCCAACTGCCAAAACCAATAAAAATGCAGGCAGAGTAGGTTAGGCTGTGCATGGAGAGTAATGAACAGGGGTGGATGAAGCTAGGCAACTATATTCTGCTATATTATCTCCTTTCTCCTGCTAATCACAGTCACCTTGACACAGAATCACAGATGCATAATTAAATACTAAAAGTAAAATTTACTGTTTGTGACAGAGTGTGTGTGTGTGTGTGTGTGTGTGAGAGAGAGAGAGAGAGAGAGAGAGCACCACAAACACACCTTCCATACTCATCAACAAGCATTCCCTCCATCTCCCTGACAGGATCATTAAAAGCCCTCTCTGTTCTTGATGGTCGTCGAGAAAATGTACTTGTAAATGATGCTTCATTTACAGAATCAAGTTCCCGTATGTGCTGGCGTATGGTAGATTCTGGAAGGGTTTTCCTCTCAAGCCACAATCTCAAAACCTTTATACAAAAGCATAAAATCAGTAAGAACTAGATTGTACAAAGAAAGAAAGAATGGAAGAAAGAATGCTGAAGGTGCTTACCTTGAGGCATTGTCTGCGGTTTTCCCATGCTGCATTTCCAGAAGGAGCTGCAGCAGATAACAATCGTGGAAGTACTGATTGGACAAGAGAGGGGTAAACGTCTCCAGCCCCACCTGGAGAAGTTTAGGAATATTTGTTAGATGTCAACATTCATTGAGAAGTCAGCATGGAAAAATAGCTTGCAAGCTATAAAAACGCAATACAGACACCTTTTTGACTCCGAGAGCATTGAGTAATTGAATCTACAAGGAAGAATAGATCTATCCTTCTGTGCAAGCTAGACTCTCTTTCCAGACTCTGAAGAAGAATATCAACCACCTAAAGTGAACCAAAAACACACCAGCAGAAAACGCATGAAGTCAATATTGATTGAAAACAATGATTTGTAGTCAATTGTTAAAATGACATGAAATTATATATGCAGCCAATGAAGTATATTCCTCCCTTGATAATTTACCTACAATTTAAACAGATCTAACAAAAGGATGAATTTTTTTCAGAAACAGAGAAATTCTCCAATAACAAGGCTGCGGATCTCAGACATCATGTTACAAAAGAAAGTATCCCAGAAGTCTAAAGCTATATATACAAGCTACCCATGTAGTGAGGGTGGAGAAAGCTGATAACATGACTTTGACTTACGGAAAACCAAAACAAAAGATTATGAACATTATTAAGAGCTTAGTAATGACTAATTGTTGGTGTCTCAACACTATCACGTGAAACACAAGAAAAAGAAATACTTTCAGTAGTTCCAGTGTGGAAGTTTACCAGAGGCCTGCACAAGTGAAAAGCAACACCAAGAGGAAAGAAGATATTACAGCCCACAGAACAGAGGGCACAGATCATAGGGGAAAATGAGAAAGGTTCAAAATTGATGTCAGTTCACAGACCAGCAGAGATGAGAAATTAGCAGCACAAGTATTTCTTAGAAATTAACTATTTTACCTTTATTATCAATAAATGGAGCTTTGAGAATTTGTGCTGATGCAACTTGTGGAGTAACAGGAGTTGATGATTATAGAAAGGAAAATAACAGGCATGGTTTTGAACCAAGAGAACTCAATTATAAAGCATCGTGTTTGAAAAAAATTCATATAAGATTAATGACATAAGTTTGATGGAAATTTTCCTTCAACCATGATGGAGCTCCAGTGAAGACAAAACACATGAAACCAGATTGGACAAAAGGAATGGTTTCTCTATCTCAGGTACAAAGTCCCTTATTATAAGCTCACCAATAAATCAACGAGGACCACATCTCCAGGAAAACAAGCTAATAAGGGGCAGTTAATTAAGATGGAAGACCTAATCCGGATATGAGCCAGTATACCAATTTATGCCCACACAGCATGATCAGAAGGCATCAATTAGATCCAAGAATCAGCATGACATCAAGGAAGTCGTATATGTGCCTGTATCAGTTGTGTCTGTTTGTGTGTGTGAGAGAGTGTGTGTGTGTGTGTGAGAGAGAGAGAGAGAGAGAGCACTAAAAACCTTCCTATTATTTGCTACTAATTTCGTGATTGTTTTCAATAGATTTCACCTGTTAAAGAAGGGAAAAAAGGGGAAAGACAAGCATCTATAACAATTTAAAGATTTAGGAAAGGGGAATAAAGCATTGGATGAACTAAGCATTCCAATCAAGGGGAGAATTCCAAGCAACACAAAAAAAATTCAGGACAGCCACCACCCCCAAATCCTCCCCCCAAGCCCCCAAACTCAAGCCTACCATAAGCAAATAAAGCAAACATTCAGGTTTGGACCAAAATGGAATGCAAACATTCAAAGTGGACTGCAATTTGTCAAACTTGAGCAAGACATTAAAAACAGTAGCTCAGTCATTTCGCATTAATAATGAAATGTCCAGTTCTTGAGAGTGAGTGAAAATAATTTGTTCAAACAGGATAGTAACCACAGAAAGATGCAATACTGAATTTGAGCAACGAATTATTTTACATAACCAAGCAACCTGATGCTTATGAGTCTTGCTCTTTAAAAAAAAATGCTGAGAATGTTAAAGTTAAGAATTTTTGGAATTTCAACATAAAAACACATTGAGTCTACAAGCAAGCCAGGTCCGCTTGGTACAAGTAGTGCGAAAACATATACCCACATACATACAATATATACATATACGCACTATGTCTGCAGATAAATGGCCTACAAGGAAGTACATTCTTACATTAATACATGCACATAGATTTCACAGGCACAAGCACAGACAGATGCACATTGACATGAACATGTTGTGCACACAGGTGCGCACAAAGTTATTTTTATCCATCCATGATCCTCAGTGATTTATCTATGCTAATATATAGAAGCATCAATAATTTATGTCCAGGAGCACTCTGGGCTCTTGGATCTAATCGGAGAAATCCTATCCGTATAAATAATAATAATAATAATAAGTAAACTACTAGTTTACTTTCAATTTGAAACTCAAATCTGGTCCAATAACCCAACCCAACCCGATATATTGGATCACCTTCTCCTTCTTCAACAAAGGAGAAGGATTTATCTATCTAATTCTGTTGAGAACACTTCTTCCCCTATGAATTTACTTTAAGTTCATCAGAGCCATCCAAACATGCAGTTGTTCACCAAACCCCATGTCACAAGTCATTCATGGTCAACAATCCCATATACTATAGTTGTGGATTCCATGGATCAAGATATACTGAAATCTCATATTTCCCACCTCCATCTCACGAACCCAGCTCCAATTCATTTCCATCTACTTAAATTCATGTCGAAACACATAAGCAAGGTTAGTATCTCAGATGCATTAAGAGCCACTGGATTTGGTCAATATTATTGTGAACATTAAATTAAATCAACTTTTAACAGAAGGCTCATATTTTGAATCCCCATCATGGTAAGCAACCTCTTATCCAACAAAGATTTTCATGCATCCAAGATTCTTGACCAATATCAAACTCTATCACATTATCTCATCTATTTTCTCAAGTAGGGGTGACCATGGGTTGGGTTGGGTTGGGTTTAGGACAGAATCTAAAGCTGATTTACCAAGACTGATTCTAAGATTTCAATCCATTACCAAACCGATCCTATCACAGATCCGACTTGAAACCGAACCGATCTAATTGTTCAGTTCTGGGTTGGTTCCAAGGTGGAATTGATATTTTTTTCCCCAATCAGCTTGGAAACTTTTTTTTTTTAAAAAAATTATATCATGTTGACCAATGTAACAATGGTCTCTTGGTAGAGGTGGTAGATAACTAATGAAGTGCCATCGACGACTTAAGTTCAATCTTTGGAAACATTTTAATTTTTTAAAAACTTTTAATAAATTAAAAAAAAGAAGACCAGTCAGTTCTCATGTTAAAACCAAGGAATCAATCTTCGACACTGAATCCTGGACTTAGAACCGACACTATCAATACTTAGAACCGAACCAACTCAACCATATCAGATTAACTCGTTGCTCACCTTTATTCTCAACCAACCTTTTTGTTTCAATTGGATGGAACTTTCTCTTCCTTTTCCTCACCTCCTATTCTCACGTTACAGTACAATTTCAATTCTAGAGGACACTAGCATTATGTGAGAAGGCTTCAGTTATAGCCCCAAGAGATATGCATATAAGAGGCATGATGGGAGAAGAGGAGAGAGATACAGAGATGCTAAAGATGGGTTATGAGAGATGCATTTAGAAAAATCCTAAGTTGTATTTTGGATTCTTTTCCTAAGAAAAGGAATGGCTATGCCAAGATAGACGTGATGTGATATGTCCATTATTTTTCCATAACCTTATGTCCTTCCATATCTCTTTCATGCTGCAGTCCTTCATTTTTATGCTAATTGAATGGCATTGCTCATCTATCTTAGGATGAAGGAAATAAATTCATGATCAAGACTCCTAATTGGGCTAAATATTAAAATGGAATAAAAACAAACTAACTCAATGCTGACAATTAGCTAAGTTGAAGTCATTATAAAACTAGCAGGTATAATGGGCTATTATTAAGCTAAAAAAGTAAAATTCCTATTGTTTAAATTCGTGAATTAACATATCAAATATCATAACAATCATTATTTGTTGCCACTAGCATACAAAAGAGCATGTGGCAACGGTGTCACAATGCTAAGTTATTTATGATAATTTATTTTTAACATAATAATTTTGGAATTTGAGAATAAGAAATGTGTTAACTCATGAAATATAGCAAAGATCTACATATAATTTCTGTCACTAGAGATATTTAACCATTGGATTTACTAGAAAGTATCTTAACAATTCAAACAAATTTTGCATATTTAAAATTACTATGGATTGTTTTAAAATTGATGCTCCCACGTTGTTACCCCGATTCTCCCTATTGGGTTAGAAACTAATTCATGATGGTGCCACATAGTCATTTGGATACCCGACCCATTTTCTTTGTGATGCAATGTCAAGGGTGAAGAGCGCTTCAATTGCTAGAAATTAAGATTGGAGATCAAACACAAATTCTAGATAAACTAGACTGAAAAACCCTCCAATAGATAAAGGAAGTTGTCTCTAAAAAAATGATTTTATTAATATGTTAAAAGCCACCTTTAGAGCATGACCCATAACCTGAAATCAGGTACTAAACCCAATGTAGAATCATACTATAAATAGAACCTGGTAGTAAGGAAACGAGCTGGAAGCTTGGCATTATCCACCTGGTCATAGTACTTGCTAGCTGCACCCCATGCTGCACCAATTTACAAAATAGCACTCCACTTTTATGTCAAATTCCACTCTCCAAAATTCTTTTTTAAGCTAAAATACTTGTTCAAGTTGAAAACTTCTTATATCAAAATTTCAAAATCAGAACCATTTTTATACTACTACCAAACAACCACTAACACATTTAACTCTCCTAAAGCATCAAGAGTATTCACTCCTCTCACAGATTTTTGTAGCCTTGAGTCAAGCCTGTTCAAATATCAACCACTCTACAACATAAAAATTAATTCACAATGGATTGTTGCTCTAGAAGGCTCAAAGGCACAGCTCTCTTTCACTTGCTATGTCAATCTATTTCATTTGCTATATTAATTTCTCATTCAATGCTGCTGACAATTCTATATCATTTTGTGTGTGGGAGAGAGAGAGAGAGAGAGAGAGATACCATGTTAATGATTAATGTATTTCAATTCATCAACTCAAGATTTCTCCTGAAATATGCAATATTAACTCCACTAACAATAATGTGTTATTATAAATTGAACTTCTTAATTCGCGTTACCTGTTAGAAAATGATATAAATTGCATTATTTACTCAAAATAACTTATTATTTAATTAATGGGATTTTATATAGAAAATCTTTTTTTATATAGTGAAATGAAATAGTGAAAGCATTCTGGAATTCTGCGTTCAGTGATAATAAAAATCTTTCAGCTCATAGTAATTTTCATAAATAACAATAAAGTTCCAGCCAATATCTGTCCATCGATTTTATTTTTTCTCACTGAACATGCATTTGCATGCATAATTTACTAATATTTTTAGAAGGGTGAAAGATGATGATTCATACCTTTTACCTTGTGAACTGCATTCTTGCAGGCATCCTTGTTTATAGTAACCCAATTAACTTCCATAGTTGACAAATGTTACATGAAATGGAATAGTGACAGTCGTCCGTATGTAGGAAGGTGTAAATCATTGTGTTACAGACACACCTCATATGCTAACAGCATTTTGTGTGTTAGATTGTCATGAAAACAAAATGACATGTTTCCAAATGATGTCAAATAAATTTTCTTCGACTTGCATTATTCTTAAACTGACTATGTTTTTCTTCATATATTTTAATTTTTAAGTTTCTTTATAGATTTTAAGTAGTTTGGACAGAATTTATCAAAATTATACCCAACAACAGGATTCACCCTATAATCATGTAAATATCTTCTCAACGAGTATTTTCAATTTCTTTCCTCAACATTTTTTCTTTTTTTTTTTATGTTTCAGACTAAACCCACCACAACTTTTGAAGGTGGAAACATCCTGTCCAAAACTTAGCTGATACCAAAAACAACTACACGTTAGTGAACATTGACTTCACAGTATGTTGATGATAAAGATGTATGAGATACTTCCTAAAAAAAAAAAAAAGATGTATGAGATACAGAGGGCATTCATGGTTTTAAGATTAGTACAGCAGATATAATATATCATTTCAGTCTCATTGATAAAACATTGTTCTATTACAAGGAAATTGGAGTACAATTAATTTAGGTATCAAGCATTATTCATTTAGAAATTTTCTAGAAGGTGCTTTTGGGCCTAAAATTTAAAATTTATCCTGAACTACCGTTTCAAAATATGGCCTGTGCCCACAAGGGTGCATGCCATCCCTGGCTGCCCCACATAGGTGGGCCTACATAGCCCAAATAGCACCCAAGCTGCATACCAAGCACCTAAGAACCTACATAGGCTCAAGCAGCCTGCATGCAAAACCCATGCAGTTTATAGGTCATAGGACCAATTGAATCAAGAAGGTGCTAAAAGTCATTAGTAAAATTTAATTTTCCAGCCATTAACAAGAGATGGAGAAAGGGACTTAGGAGGAAAGAGAAAAGATGAGAAAGGCAGCAGATGACAATGGATGGCCAGATGGTAGATAGTTGAACAGCAGCAGTATCTATTTCTCCCTCATTATTTTCCTCCTCTAGCCTCCATCTCCTGATTCATTCTCCTTTTACCTATGCCCTCATCTTTTTCCTCTTGTGGCTCCACCTCCCACACCTCTCCTCCCCTCCACTGCCCTCTTTTCCTCCTCCACGGCCTTTTTCTTCTTCTGCTCGCTCGCTCCTAATCTCATCCAAAACAACCCATTCGGGTCAAAAGAAATCCAAAACAAACCTAAATTTTCAGTTCCAGTCAGTTTCAACCGGTTATAGCAGGTTTCAATAGTTTTAGCTAAAACAACCAAAGCTACTATTAGTTTACTTTTTTTTTTAAACTAGTTAATATGCGTAATGTTTTCAAAAATTAATTAATCTATTGAATTAAACATTTGCCTAAGGTTTTAGTAATCAAATTTGTGTTATTTCTTGTTAAAGCATTATTTTTATGATGGGTAAGCTACATCTTGAAATAATGAAATAAATCATGTTCTTATTTACTTAGGTTTCCATCTTTCTTAGATGGATTATTCAAGTGACTATACAGAACGTGCTTACATTTTTTTCCCTTTTTCCTGTTTGATACAGAAAAGAATGAGCCATCCTACCTGGGTGTTTCCTTGCTTACATGGGTAAAAATGAGTAGACTGAAATATGCTTAGAATGGATTCCTCCCTTGCCCATATGAGATAATAAAAATGGAAATAGAATTTAATAAATTTCAAGATGTTCTTCATTATTCAGATGAATTATTAAAATTAAATGGAATAAAATATAAAGGGATAAGTTTAGTATAATACAAAAACAAGAGTAAATATAGGGAATTTACAAAATAAAATATATAGGGATAAGTTTATTATAATACAAAAGCAAGAGTAAATATAGGGAATTTACAAAAATAGAGAGAAGCATAGGTAATTTACAAAAGCTAGGAAAAATTGTAGGAAAAACACAGAACATATTGTAATGAGTCAAAAGTTTAGTAATAGCAAATCAAGCTTCAATACAGATTACTTTTGTCTTAAAACTACCCAAACTATTAGAAACTATGATCCTAAATAGCTCAAAACATAACAAAATAATACAAAATAACTTACCTTGATTTTATTTGTTTTTCTAACTTTTCCCCTTTTTATTTTTTTTTGGATTTTTTAAAACTCTGAAACTCTGAATAAAAATGCCAAAACTGAAACTCAATTTAAGGACCCAAATTGAAACTTAAATTGAGTTTTGAAACCTTGCTCGATCTCCTAATTCATTCTCCTTCACTCTTCCCTCCTCTTCTTTATCCTACAGTTATGCTCTCATACATCTCCCCTCAGCCTTTTCTTCCTCCTTGACATATAACTTCTACTGCTCGATCCTCCTCTGCCCTATTCTCATCTTCTCATTTCCTTCACTACTCTTCTTTTGCTTCTCCCACCTCTTCTTCCCCTTGCTTACATCCCTCTACCCTTCTATTCCTCCTCGCTACCAAATCACCTAATCATGTTCTCCCCTAATCCTTTTTTTCTTCTCTTTCACACCACCTCATCTAAATAATCAGAAGGGTGAATAATCGACAAATCATAAAGTGGGTATTGCATGAGAACTAAGTGAACACAGAAGGCAAATGGCAACCCTTCTCTGTTTTGCATTTAACTTTTATGTGCTTACAATCCAAGATGGTTAAGTCTCATCAACTGGACCTGCATCAATCAGGTGCAAGTCCAATACGGTACAAGAAGAAAACACAGGTTTTTTTTTTTTTTTCGGGTGGGGGGCAGGGCTGCGGGTTCGTATTTGTTTTGCACCGTCTGTTTCACCATTTTTAACTCAATACAGATTGTTATTGGTCTGTACCAATAACATAATAAAGTATAATCAGGAGGTGCTGGTTGGTACCACTCAGTTCAAGCCAGTTCTCCAAGAATACATATCAAGAAGCATCCTGATGAAAGAAACCTTTTACCAGTCTAGTTCTGCACAGCTGTTATTGACCATTACTTGAATAATTGATACAATCCTTTATGGTGCTTCCCTGATACCAATCTCTTTCACTCGTTGACTATGGTTGAGTTTCTGAAATGCATGTTTTTTTCTGAAATACTATAGATAGATTTTCATTTTTTTAATCGACTTTGTCAAAAAGCCAAGGATTGATAATGATTTTTACAAAATCCATGTATTTATTAGCTTTTGCACCACATATATTTGCATAAGAATACAGTCACAAGTTCGGCATTTGGGAATGTTGCCACTAGAGGTAATGATTCAGAATCCAGATAAAATCTGGCAAATTCGTCAAAAATTAGGAAAGACTTTGGATATCAAAAATTAGGAAAAAAAATAGTAAAACAGCTAAAACATGGCATATCTATAGTATTTATAAACTCTTTAATTAACAATAAGTATAGAAGAGGTAAAAACACATGATAGCAAAAAGCATCATCATTAGCAACAATAAAGTATCATTAACTTGTAACACAAATTTTTTAAATTAGTCACGCATAACTCATGAAAAAATCATGAAATTCGAGTGTATTCCAGAATAGTTGAATCATTCTCGATTGATTTGTTTTTGGAAAATAATTTAGAGAATCATTAAACCAAGAGTAAAACTAAAAATAATTCAAGAATTTTTCAATAATTCAGAGGATATTGTAACTGCACAAGAAAACAAACAGACAAGCAGTGTTACCTAGACAGTTAAATTTTTTTGGGTTCCTAAGTGACAACACAATTAAACACTTGAATATGACCCAACTGGATTCATGGCACAACAGAATAGTGTCTTGCCATATTAGCTATAAGTGTCAACATTTTCCATGGATTTTTGGCGTGTAATCAAAGGGTACCAGAGGCAAGTGATGCCACTATATTTTCAGCAATTAAGTTCTTAACCATATATTCTAAGGTAACCTCGTTCTATCCTATGCTGCACCATTACCTTTTTTCTCAAATGTAAATATCTTGAATGGAAGGTTTTTTTTTTTTTAATAGGAGGGCTATTCACTAATCAATAAGTATATCAATTTTTATGTATAATTTTTCCATGAGCTTATATTTTGCAGTGATCCCAAGTCTGGTCTTTTTCAAGGTCGAGCGTCGAACCCTTCCAAACACCAGGAATCTTTGCAAATATACCATGTGCCTAAGTAGGACAGCTTCCAGGCCATGACTTCCATGATAATGCTATTATTCCAAATAGCACCACGATCCACACCATTAATAATGATCTATAATGCATAAAACGCACAAAAACCAAGAAACCGAGGTTTTCATGTCTTCTAGTCTACACATCATAGTCATCCAGGGACAGAATTTTGAAAATAGCAATTTAGAATGGGTTTTATAAGAACCAGCTGAAAGCAAGGGCACAAGTGTTCAAACAAGTGCAGGTGAAGAATAAAAATAAAATCAGGCAAATCAGTTTTTGGCAAAACTATATTATGACATGGGACATGGATGCAGCAGGGGGGAAAATCAACTTTTCAACCAAGCAGTACATCTTAACAGTCTATATCAAAAAAAGATACCATATGAATTAACATTCATGATACAACAAAAAGATAATTTAAAACTTAAAGTAAATCTTTCAATAGCAGCAAGGATTAAAAATCAGTATACATCAAAATGTATTCCCCAATATAATCGCAGTTTAAAATGTAACCGGGAAAGCACATAATCATGTCTACTTTCATGTCCAAGAAGCAATAATTTTGTGGTAAGTAAGAAGACAAAATATATAGAAAATAGTAAAAGCAAAAGGTCTAACCTCCCCAGCAATCCCATATTTAGCACAGTCAATAGCAAGGCGTGTTGCTCGACCTATACTCTCTTTTGTTCTTGTTAATGTACAAAGCAGAGCTTCAAAAGATTTCCTTGCAACATTTGCTTCTGCATGGTCTGTTAGTTTGCTAGAGCTTCCATGTTGCAGACCACCATGAGGACTTCTACTACCATTCCTTGGATGTTGAAATCTATCATCTGTAGCTGATGTATGATTTAGCATGGGATTTGAAGGTGAACCATGTTTAAAAGAATCTTCCTTGTGGATAAAAGATGGACTTTTTACACCCTCAACCTTATTATCTAAAAAGTTATCAGAAAATAAAATAGACTGAGATGAAAGTCGCTTAGCCTGGGCAGCAGCAATCAAATCTTTCATGGGTATCAAATCAGGAGAAATACACCTATCCCTTGAAGTTACTTTGGGTCTGACTTCCCCTGCAACATCCTCCCTGTAATGCCAAGACAAAAAAATGCCATTAAAGAACTGGATGAAAATTACCATATAAGACCAGGGGTGGGGAACACATCTTAGGGTGCAAATACGGTTAATATGAATGCGGGTGTACCTCCGGACAATTGTCTTAGACTCATTCACTTGCATCTTACCCACTTACATTCTTTAGTATCTAGTTTAATAGAATCTCATAGATGAGAAGCTAATCTCTAATAAGATATCACAACAACCTGGTCTCATCACTGTCCTAGTTTTGTCCACACTCTCTTCCCCAAACCTTTTCCTTCCATATGCATGTTCCTCAAATTCTGCCGTTTTCCATTTCATTTCCCATGGGATAGAGTTTGATGTTACAAATAGTTGGCTAACTGATAATGACGATCTAACATGCCACTTTTGCCATTTATCTTGATGGGAAGATTCCGGCAAGTTATGTGGGGGATCGCAACAGTACTTCCAGCCAACGATTTAAGAATGTATGCATCCACACTGGACATACTAGCTTGTACCGATATGGTATCAGCACTGCTCCTGTACCAATACATGATTTTGACCTCTATTTTTGCTGCTTGGAACCAAAGGCATACACTGCATTGAAATGTTACCTTATTGTACCAGTGAAGGTATTTATGTGGGTACCAGTACCGGTACTTTTATTCCAGAAAAGCACTAAATTTAATCAACAAAATCTTCAAGCAAACGATGGGCCTCATGCCAAACGTCCACCACATGAAGATCAAATGAACGGAATCCAACTAAAAGACCAATTAAGATGAATGCTGTGAAATCTTGTGAACGATGATAAATGACATAAATAACATGGTAATAGTAACCACCCAGTTTTCTTATATTGGAAGCTGATAAGTAACGCTAGTAATCTAATACATGCACCCTAACGTGCTAGCCACTAATCTGTTAGTTGAAAAGCAAGCATTAACATAAGCATATCAGTTCAAGCTATGTTAGAGTTCAGAGGTCTGCCATACCGACCCGTACCGATTATACCATACATTACTAATAAAGTATCAGTATGGTGCCAAGTTTTGATTCAATAAGAATCAAACCAGTCCATATCAAACCAGTAATGTACCGATACAAATTTTGGCACCAATTTTGTGAACCTTGGTTCAGATGCTAATCAAAGAATCTGCAAGTTTGAGATTGCAGGATCAGAGAAAGCTTCTAAGTAAAAATATATTTGAAGAATAAAACCTTACATGTCATGGGTTGGAGTGCCTTCATCAGGCAGAATGCTAGATGACTTTGTAGCTCAGATGTCCCACTTGTTGTAGCACCACCAATTGTCCCTGATATAGTCACAAAAGCTCCACCAGGAGAGAAAGAATCACAGTCTCCTGTAGAATTCAAAGCAGTGACTGGCTTCTGTATGTTTGGCTCCACTGTTTGACCTACACTTACATCGTCCCCAGGAGAATGTGGGCATTTCTCTTCTGGTTGCAGAATCTCATTCCCATTTACTTTTCCTAAATATGATGATGAATAATCAGGCATACCTTCCGAGTAAGTCAGATTAACCTGTTTCTCCATCAACCTTATAGAACAAGGTAGCATACCCTTGTCTTGTATATCAGCATCTACTATTTTAGACATAGATGAGACATCACAGTTTTTAACATCCGCAAGGATTTCATTGCAGTGTTTATCATGAGAACTCCTTAAATTTCTGGAATTAATGTCATCAGTTTTCACTTCTGAAGAACCTTCTGTAGGTACATCCAAATTTTGTGAGCACAATCTAGATGCACTTGTGTTAAATGCATTGCATTCAGAAGAGTGTGTATCATGCAATCTTGTAGGGTCCTTAATGTTTCCATTCATAGAGAGATAGAGAGAACCTGTCCTGGGAGATACCATGCAGCCATTAGGCATCATTTCCATTGGTCTTGGGACTTCAGGATAATCATTCATGGCTTCCGCAGCATAGGCAGACATAGCTTCCAAAGCACGATGTAAGCGTTTTGATGGAGGCAAAGCAGCTTCAACATCTAATGTAAAACCCTTCTGTTGATCCTTTTTAGCCTTCCATGGCATAAGATCTCTTCCTGCAGGAAGAGAGCAATCATTTATGGGCGATGAATTTGAATCTTTGACCCCTAGAGATGCCCCATTGGCATGACAATTATTTCCAGGACTGAAGGACGCAGAACGTTTGTCACAATTATTTATCATTATCGTCACTTCTGAATTGTCATCAGTGCCAGGAAGCTGATCAAACTGTTTCTCCTCTACAAGTGGTTTACCCATTCGAACCCTTGCTCTTTTCACCAAAGGAAGGTGTTCATCTCCATCTGCTTTATGATCTGTTTCATTTATTTCACCACAAGAATTTGGAGACTCTGAAAGGCTTCGACTTCGAACAACCTGCAGTTCTGTATCCCTGTCCAATCTAGCACATTCTGTACTTTTAGATGCCCGCTTTCGGTTTGGTTTCCTTTTTTTCCTAAAGATCGCCATCTTCATGGGGAGGTCAAGTTGGCTGTTCTGCCTAACTTCATTCTCCAAGCACCCATTTACATTAGCTTCAATTTTACAGCTAGGATCAAGTACATCTCCTTCATTCTGATTATTGGCTTCATATTTTATTGCAGCTATTTCAGATGCAGTATCCTTGCTGCCACCATTATTAGGCAAACCAGCAGTAATTGGTATAACCACATCATGGAAATCTGAGGCTTGCGGCATGTCTTCGGAACTCATATTTATCATAGACTCTTCCTGCATTCCATCAGTAGTCATGTTATCACCAGCTGAGTCAGAATCATTATTTAGCATATCTGACTCTTTAACTTTAGGGGGATCACTACTAGAAGAATTTCTAAACCTTCCAAGGGATGCTAATCTTTTCTGAACAATAAAGCTCTGTGGTGGAGCATCTCTCAATCTCTTCTTTGTTAAAATTGTACTAGCAGCCAAAGGGGTCTGCCTAAGTTGATCAAGGATCGAGACCCTCTGAGCTGGCTTATCAATTGCCGAGTTTATCTTGTGGAGATCACCTTCCATTGAGGCTGCAGAAATTTCTTTAGAACTGAATAAATCCTCGTTTTCTGTCACACATATGGCATCTGACTTCTGGTTGTCTGCAATATGAGAACAACATTCTGGGTTCTTTCTAAAAGAACTATTTCTAGTAATTTCCAAATTTCCATTATTTGGCGTGATGTCTTCAGCCCCCAAAATAGACTCATCACAGGTTGGCTTCTTTAAAGTCATAAGCATCAATTATTTCATCAACTGCACGGACAAAATCAGCCCCTTTACCCTGGCGCTTAATTAAAAGAGACATCTTTTTCTCCTCTGTGAAAGCTTCAATATCAGCATAGTTGCAGAAGGCTCTGCATAAACAAATTTCACACCAACAATATTATAATAAAGAAGGTTAGCAAGGCCTAAGCATATTGATATTCAAATCAAATGTATACTAACTGAATTATTGACTGAACTACGACAAACAGTACTGAATCAAAGGTTTTTTTCCAAAAAATGGGATACTTGCATCATTGGAAAGTAAATCCATTCATGATCAATAAGTTCATTTATAACAGCAAAGTTTTTTAGTTAGTAATTCAAGGATCCAAAGTTAACAAGGTCACAATGGTAAATCCAGAGTCTTGCTCACAATACGGTCAAAATGGCACTACAACTTATACATTTTGCATTACAAAACAAACCACACATGACATGATTAAAACATAAATTATATAAATTACATATTTTACAACACAAATCACACACACATGCAAGCAAACGCACATGCATATGCAAGCTCACATACACAAAAGATACAACACATGATTAATATCTTATATATTTTACAATACAAAAGAAAGATACACAGACCAGACAAAAAAGATTAAAACACACAAGTTATATAGATATATGTTTTGCAAAACATGAATACTATTGAATGAGTGTAGGAGCAACATCTTATTAATATTCCTAAATATTAATAAAATGTCATAATGTCATTGTATTGGACCCATGTCAAGGATCAACTTTGAATTTCTTGGCACTTTACAGTGGATACATAGGCACAGGGAGTAACTATAAAGGCATACTTCTTTTGTTTCGATGTCAAGTTGACCAAAGGATTGACATAAGGGCGAATTTAGAAACTGGAAAGTGAGTGATTAGTTGGAAGATGATAACAAAGATTAGCCACATTGGAACAGAAGAGATTATTTGCAATTTAAAAGGGACGCGAATCATTATTTGATAGATGACACAACTTTCAGCAGTACTGAATAGGAAAAGCTGACTTCTCTAGAAAACATATCAAAGACTATTTAGAATGATCAAGGATGAACAACACAAGATACAACATCCACACCAAAAGATATAATGGGTTCCACAATACAAAATGTTAAATGCAACAACAATATCAGATTTAAATTCAGCATATAATCCTAAGCGCTTTGCTATATTCAATATATAAAAAGATTATAAAAAAAAGAGAAAAAAATAATGTCACAACATGTTTAAGTTGTTCTCATATTAGTCAATGAATTTAATACATTGACAGGTAAATAGTGGGCATGTGCATCCACACTATGATTTTAAAAAATAAGAGGATATGAATATCAAGCAAAGATTGTATAGAAAGCCAATGTGTTAATGGATAAATTACTACAAATTATTTTCCATTTCTTCTTACATGCTACACTAATGAAATACATGAGCACATGAATCAAGTACTGAAAGAAACAATAGCTAGTTCAATACCCCCAAATGAACCAGCACATCGATAGCAACGAGAACCAAAGCAATGCGGGAGTATAAAGATATATCACAACATTAAGGTACAAACAAAGTGACCCATAGCAATGTGAGACACCACACGACAATTTGTGGCATTAGAGAGCAAGATGATATGTTAATTTCTTTCGGTTCCAGTAAATGACAAAGTGCCTAAACAAGATGAGGAGATCAAAAGGAGTTCCTATAAGTAGGATGAGCTCTCATGTAATGGAGCGTTAAAATGACAAATAAGAGCCACAGTTACTAAAGACAATATGATGGAACCAGGCACATATTGGCCAAGAAAAATAGCCCACCCAACAACTGTCCATATTAAGAAACAACTAGACCCACCTTTAGTAGGATGACAGACGAACGTTTGAATACACCATTGCATGAAGGACAGCAGATGAAAGGAACATGATCACAATTCACAACAGTTCTTGGTGATCCCAACATGAAGAGATCACAACAAAATGAAAAACACAACCAGGAACATGAAAGGTGTTTAAGTTCGTGGACTGTAAAATAAACAACACAAACACTACCAAGGGACCAAGTACCTAAGATAGATCAACATGAGAAAAGGGAAACCACAAATAATAGCACTGACACAATACATCTATCTTCACTCTTAAGGTCTAAGGTAATCCCAAAGTCAATACCATTCTTTTCACTAAAGCCTAGGGAAAAGAACGAAAAAAAAAAAACAGAAGAATTATAACATAATCCAGAAAACCAACAACGCAATCTTATTACTTGGTCATGAATGATAGTGATGCCACCTCATATGGAAGATGAGGATTAAATATAAGGGTTGCAGAGTTCAAAGCATCACAATCACAGCCATGAACCTAAGGTCTGTAAACTTATCTTCAGTTTTGATAGCACAAATATGAGTTTCAGTTTCTGCATGTTCAGTGCTTTCAATGGTTTAGGTCATAGTTTTAATAGTTTTGCTTAAACTTATACAATAAATCCAAAAAGAGGAAAGAATTAAAAAATCAAGAAAATTTAATAATTCAAGAAAGTTGGACATCATTTTAGAGTAAAATAATTTGTTTCAGATCCTAGCATTAATCATATTGGTGGCGTTGCACTGTAACCATCAGAACGCTATTTTAAGAAATAAAATACTCCAAAAAAATATTTTGAACGTAAAAGATAACTTAAGAGATTTTAGTTCAAGAATTACAACACTTCTATCAATAAAATATAGTCTATTGATATTCTCTCAATAGATAATTAAGAGGCTTCTATCCAAAAAAATTATCTTCCCAGTACTTGCAATACCTTAGTATAATTTGCAGAAAATACTTCTCAAAGTTTGAAGAAATGAATAGATCACAAAATATTAGCATACAGTCCACATATGAATAAAAGTTGGCCCTATAAGTTAATGTCAAGGGAAATTCCAGAACCAGTCTCAATTTAAAACAATTCCACCTCTACGTAAAATGCTTTGAATCTTCAGCCATGCATCAACCACCCTAGAGCACCTTACAAAACTATGGAGCCCTTATTGGAATAGTGGTTTTCCAACAAATGAAAAAATGGTAGTGATATTAAATGAATAAAAGTCCATAGTAAACCAAAGACAGATGGATTTTGAAGTCAAATGGGCAGCGATAAAAAAAGAGGAAGGTAACTCTTCAAACATAAGTCAATGGTAAACCTATCAAGGACAAAAGGACCGTTGTAACATACCTGAACAATCAGTGATCACTTATAAGGGAAACCAAAGGGTCACACATGAACAATCTTAAGGAGAAAGCTCAGGAAATTATGTAAAAGATACATGTCAAAGAATGAGAACATAAAACAATTGATTAAGCTAAAAATCATAGTATCCAAAATAAAGATGCCTTGAGCAAAAGAATAGCAGCAAATCTGCTAAAAGTGAAATATTAAAAATACAAGTACACAAGCAGTGGGCTAAAAATTCTAATGATAGTTTTAGTTAACATTATAGGGGTATCTAGCGATAGAAAATAGCATAGCAAATGAAATTAACTGCTCAACACATCCCAAGCAAGAAAATCAAAAATGCGCTAAAAACTACAAAGATACTCATCTGACATAAACCAGTAATGGTTTTCCTTAATACAGACCTAGAATGATGTCCGATAGGCATAACAAATATAAGAAATATCAGGCAATACAAAGGTCTTTAATGAAGCATGCACAACAACAACAACAACAACAACAACAATAATAATAACAATAATAAAAGATAGAGAGCACGTGACCCTGATATAACAATGAACTAGATCAAATGAGAATAAAAATTCTGACTGACCATTGATAAAGGAGAAGGCAAGTGCACTAGCCTCCTTTAAGCCAGATATTGTTGAACAAAATTTGCAAAAACACAATGTATTTAAATTGAAACAAACACTTAAGCTTAAGCAAAATAATAAGACAACAAAACTATGTCATTTTCCAGAGGAGTCAAGTCAATAGGTAGAAAAAACATAAAATAGGAGCATAAACACAGCATATGAGCATGCGATCTTGGTAGTACAAGCACCCTCCCGCCACCCCCCCCCCCCCCCAAAAAAAAAAGGACTTTAAGAACAATTCCAGTGTATTAGAGATCTTGTATTACACATACAGAGTAGTATTGACAGTAAAGCTGGAAAGACCTAGTAGACTAACAATAGATAATTTCATAAATGAATATAAAACACACAAGATATTATAAAATTAAAAAAAAATCATGTGACAGCTGAAATTTCAAAATTGATGGCTGAAATTTAAGGAACAATAAACCCTCGCAAAGGGATCAACAAGGCCGACTTATATGAGATGTCAAATCTAGATAAGCCAATAGACTGCTGAATGACAAGAAAGGTTGAAAGCATTGCATGCCATCTTCTAGCCAGATCTACAGAAGAACATCCATTAGGGTTTTATTATCAAAGAGCCTACATTACAAAAGGAGAAAAAATAACAAATAGGATTCAAGAATATATCACAAAAGAATACCATTATGAAATGTTGGAGCGCTTTTGAAAAACCAATTATAAATGTCCTAACTATGACAAACATCCCCGAGTGGAAAAGAGCAAACAATCAGCTTGCAAGAAAACAAACTAGCTACATTGATCAAACTATTACAATTTTTTTTCCTCAACCAATAAAAGGTGTTTAATTTAGGCCTCATTCGTTGACCAACAACATATCCACATGGCTACAAGGATTTAGACAAAAGAATAATGAGCTAATGAGTCTATCAATTTTTTCCATGGCCAATGGCAATCAAGGCGCCAAATAGCCCATTCTATTGGACAACAATTGAAACTAGATTATAAAGTTTTGATTTAGCAAGAACAATAAGCCAAGAACCCAAAAATATGATTTTGCAATATCACATCAGCTATTACAAGGTCAAGGAACCCAAATAATAGCTTTCAACTAGCCTTTTTAGGTGAGATCCTAACAAAGTTTCAAATCTCGTGGGACAAAGGTGCCTCGATTTTTTTACGAAATAAGACACCCCATGCCCATCCTATCTCGATTCCCGGATCGATCAACTGTCCCAATACTTGCTTGGGATGCTTTTTTTTTCTTAAAAAAAATTATTCGTAATGCTTTAGTGTTTTATTCAATTTTAAACATATTTGAACTTCAAAAGTTATATATTTATAATAAATTAAATCTATTTAAAATTGGCACTATAACATATTAGGGCCGAGATGAGATCGAACAAGACGGTTGAGATCGGTCACAAAATCTCTTTAGGATGAAACATCTCGGCCCTCATTGGCCGAGATTTAAATCATTGGATCTTAAATTGTTACAATGGTATCAGAGTCGACCTACCTCATGGCCTATGTAGACTAGAGAACATTATAAATGGACTCATAATGTTTGTGATTGGAGTTGATTGGATCGACATTAGACCCTTGGCAAGGATGCTAGGAACTTTAAAAGGGGGAGCATATAAATGCTCGTGCTTGCGTGCATTTAGTCTCACATCAATTATACATTAGGTAGATCTTGGGTACCTATACAGGACTGAGAAATCTAGATAGTACCCTCCAACTAGCTTCCTTGGATGAGAGCCTGTATTGTTGCAAGCAAGGATGGCTGAATTGTATAAAATCGAGTGGTTCAAGGCGAGCCATTCTAAAACAGATATAGTTTATTCAATTTAGTACTCGAGCCCAACCACCCCATACTGACTTGAATCACTGACCTCGAACCGTATCGAATCACCCCGTACCATGCCAAACCACCTAATTCGGCTCGGTATAGGATGATTAAAGAGTTTAGGCTTCTTGGTTTATCGAACCAATATACCTCCGGTTTAATATAGTACAACCCGTGCCCAACCATATCAACTAGTACCAAAATAACACTAATTTTTGATACAACGAACCTTGGTTACAAGTAGATAAGAGGTTATGCCTGCCACACCTTTTTCACACCCTCCCCCCTCCCCCCAAAATAAATAAATAAATAAAGGAAAAAAAGGGCCCCTTGCAACTTCTAAATCATTTCTTTTTACTTTTTTGCATGATGCAATAATCCAATCCAATAAGCCCATGAATGCAAGCACGATCATAAACTCCATACAAGCATGTATGTAACCCATTCAAATATATACCTCATATCTCAAACAAGATAAAAACAAACTTAACTAAGAAGCAAGCTATGAAACAATGCTTAAATTCCACATGTCTCCCCCTTCTTTGTTTACTAAAGTTCTTCAATTAATTCCAAAGAAGAGCATGTCATTCCACGTTATAAGAGAAACAAAAAAGGAAAAGAAAAGAGTTTTCTTTTGAATAATATATTTGTAACTTCAAGCACCTATTAATGAGTACTATAATGGTATGATTGCATCATTAACACCAAGCAAAATTAAAGGGCTCTTTTGTGAAAAAATGTGATTACCTAGGAGTATTTAACAAGTTTATTTACTACACAAAGTTACAAAAAAAAGTAAAAGAAATTGACAAGAAGCATACACAGCATCTGCAGGTAAGTTAGGCTGAACCCCCTTGTCCCACATGAGATTACCAGCAATAAAACTTGAATTGGTTTTAAATTTGGGATTTTAGACCCAAACTCGGTCCGCTCGCTTGTCAATTCAAGCTCAGCACAACTGAAGTAAAAAAAAATGGTGATGTCCAAAACCTCTGGGTTAAATCAACATTGTTATGATCCAAGTGAGTCAAGCTCCTTCAGATTTGACCAAAGTCAAACAAAAATATAGGTATAGTCTAGATTTGACATAATGAACTAAGATTATGGACAGATGACGATTATCGTATTAGTGTGAATTGCTTGACCACAAATGTAACAGCATCTAATTTATTTAAGTAGCCATCTTGCAAGCAACATGTCTTCCATGGGGCCCCCATGTATTACTATGGAATTGTTCAAATACAAATTTTACAACATATAATTGAATTTAATTAGTTGTTATGGAGACATGATGTCTTCTAAGAAGTCTACATTAAAGTTTTCGTAAGACCATAAGGACTCAGATTTATAGCATGAAATAACAAATCCGCATTAAAAAAAAAAAGTGAGGGCATACTTGCTTCAAAGTTCCGGAAGCGAGCATTACAAAATTAACAAACTGAAGTTCTGCTTGACCATGAACAGAGGAAATACTGCCAGTATATGAATTAATTAATCATCATACATGCAGGTCAAATTATGGAAATGAGCATTACAAGCTGTCAAAGATTCTTCCTACGTCCAAAACCAATATTTGGTGGGATTGGCAACAATATCAGCTTCACACTGCACGTAATGTCATCAACTAGTATAAGAAAAATGGAATCAGCGACAACAAGAGACTGATGAAACCAATGGAAAAAAAAATGGAATATTTGAGATCAAAAAGAGGCCAAAACAGTAATGTTACTTCAGCGATGAAAATACCTTCTGCTAGATGTAGCATGGAGGCTAGCAATCAGTGATGCAAGTCCCAAAAGATATTTCAAGCCATTATGGATGATTAAGCATTTAACACACCATCATCAAATAATCCTCGCAGCAAAAAGCACCACATAGGAATAAATAATTTGGATAAATTTATTTTTTTTAGGGCTCACAAAACAAACAAGCTGCTCACAAGCTAGGTCATATTTAGCTCAAAATTCAGCTCAAGCATGGCTCGCTCATTTAGTGAACAAAACGAGGTCTAGCTGGATTTTTTAAGCTCAAAATTTATATGAGTTATGCTCAAGTTGGGCTGGGTTCATTCATTTTCAAACTCATAAGCCATCTCTTATACATTATATTTATTACATATTTAATAAATATGCTATACTCAACTCAACTCATCTAAGCCTTTTCCCAACTACATGGGGTCGGCTACATGAATCTGCTTCCTCCACTCTGCTCATTCAGGACTAAGTTGACATTTAAATTACAAATAGTAATATCTTTTTAATTATTTCTGCCCATGTTAGTTTAGGTTTACCTCTACCTCTATCCTTACCATGAATTGCTAAAAGATCACTCTTTCTAACTAGAGCATCTAAAGATCTACGTTGCATATGTCCATTAATAAATATGCTATATGTAAATATATATTATATTTGTCCATTTATATGTAATAAATAGTAGAGCTGTTAGATTAAAATCCAAAGGCTCTAATGGGATGAATGACGAGCAATGATGAAGCCTTAAAACCTCAAGCCCTTTCTCCACCACTCCAAGTCCATGAATGCCTTCCCCTTCTCTCCCATCATGACATCCAATCCACCCACCAAGCTTCTCCATAGCATCCAACCATTCAATACCAATATGGCACATGCCCACAACCTGCAGCCATAAGAACCAGAACCCCCATCCAACCCCATCAGTTCTTCATGATGGATATGGGCTCCATATAAAGAGTGAAAACATAGAACAATGAGGTTGCCTTAACCTACAATAGTGGTGACCAGTAGAACAGTAGGTCAGAGCAGCAGTGAAGCTACCACTAAAGGTCAGTTCTAAAGCATGGCCATGCCAGACAGCAAGACCAGGCAAGGGGCAAAAGGAAGGTCAGGGCAGCAGTGGAACTAGCACTAAAGGTGATACAAGGGTAATGTGCCTGTGGAGGGACCAGAGGCTCCACTTTGTCAAGGTCATCAAGCACGGAAGTTTCCCAACACCAGCCCAAATGACAGTACATACTATATCTACACCAATTGTGAATTCATCTACCATCTTTCTTTCTCTCCCATTTCAATTAGGGCTCAATTAGGGCCAGAGTTAGGTTAGATTTAATTCCAAGCTTAAGCAAGCCAATCTCAAGCCAGCTTGACCATCTACAAATTGAGGTTGAGTGAGGGTTTCTTAGCTCAACTTAAGCTCAAACCAAACTCAAGCTAGGCCATTCTAATTCTGGGCCAAGCTCAAACATACTTAGCTTGCTTGTGTTTGGCTTGTTTACAACCTTACTCTTTCCCTAATAGCTTATACACTAGAGTAGCATAGAGAGAGAGAAAGAGAAAAAGAGGGAGAGTTATCCCAAGTTCAAATAGTTATCACATCATCCACCACATCATTTTGTCTAATTCAATATTCTCATAAATTCTTCCTTGTATCATTTATTGCAAACAGTTATATGATAACATCTAGGAGTGAAAAGAGTTATTTAAGTCTTCCTGATCATGCCTTAATCACATTCCATGATTTTTAAGCAAAGCAGCAACAATATAAAATATATGCAACATAATGTCTAATACAATATTTCAGATACTCTTCTTCCTTGCATCATATATGCCGAAAAACCATATGGAGCAAAACATCCAAAAATGCAAAGAGGCGCTTCAAGTCTCCATAAAAAAGTTTGACAGCACATTCCATGATGTTAAGCAAAGCAGCAATCAGTATATGCACATATAATGCAATAGCCTGTCATCGGCTTCTGAAAGAATACATTTCCTGGGTGACCATGACCTCCATTTCTCAGGTAATCAAGAGTAAACAGCCCATCCATGAGTTGACAAAGAATCTAATTGCCACATAAATATGAACAGCAAGCCTTACACTTCAATTTAGATTCAGTTATATGTTTTCTACTTCAATATCAGCTCATGTCCAAGGCTAATTCCTCCAAATTGAAGAGTATCTTCATAATTCACCCTTTCAAGGCACACTAGGTCCACATTCTTTTTCTCCAACCTTCAACTTGTAGTTATGATCATCTTCTACTTCTGGCCTACAATGCACAAATCCAAATTATTTAAGCATTACCTCTTCTTGACCACTACTGGTGATAACCAATCTTCCCCTAATGCTCTTATTTCAGCACTTAAAATTTCCTAGTTTTACCATTAGACTCAATGAATCAAAAGAGATTTCTTTGAAAAACAATCCTACTCCTCAATAGGATCACAAAGACAGCAGAACCAGACATAACAAGTCAGAGAAAAGGGGAAAGATCAAGAATTGTCAGCTTGACAGGGGGAAGGAAAAGAAGAGTGGATGATAATTAATTTCAAGTTTCTGGCAATATAGAAGGTGAGAATCAAACATGTTCTTTCAGTGATGTGTCCTTTTCTTTGTGATTCATACAAAAACCATGCCATCAACCTAATCTCCATAATGTCAATGAGTGGAAATGCAAAGCTTGACAGAAATCCTAGTTCAAACTGACCAACTAAAAATGAGAAAAGGTCATTTCTTGTGGTATTCTAACTATATTTCTCCTATGAGATTCCCAATAGTGAAGCCTTTCCCATCAACATCCAAACAAGCAATCAATAATATGTAGATGACCGATAACAATTTCTTGCTTCAAAAGATCCTCGAATGGATTTACAGAACATCTAAAGATGCATTTTCTAATCAAACCAACCCCATAGTTTCATATCAAAATGACCCAATTTCAACATTATAATATCTACTAAACTAACCATGTACTAGTAGGGCTCCTCAATGCTCAAAATCCTACCTCATAATAATAGAGTATAATAACTATCTTATAAAGGTCTCTTTAATGTGATTGCAGCACTTGATCACCAATAAACACTCCAATGACGTATAGCCAATGACATGTCTTCACATTATGCAGCATATTTCATCCCATAAAAAATATCCCTCTCTATCTCCAGTCCTTGGATAAAACCAAAGTAAGCAAAAATAACTTCTACAAAGGCTTACAACACATCTCTACAAAGGATTGCAACACCTCCTCAATTCTAACTATAACAAACTGCTTGAATTGAAAGCTTAACACACATGCAAACACATGCAGAGAACAGAATGATGAAGCAATTAATTTCCAATTAATCTGGCCAAGTAATTCATTCTCTGTCCCTAAGGTCTAGGATGGTATCAATTTCAAACAAGCAGGTTATATATAACACTTCATCTGTTACAAGCTCATTTCCAAGACGAAGCACAATTTGTGTCCCAGACCAGAAACCATTACAAGACATCCTTTTAACTCATCAATGATTCTATGTTATATTAGTTCATTTAATAGAGCATTATAATAATAATCAGAAGTTAGTTGCACCGAATAAGAGGTCTTTCAGGCCATGGTCCCATAACACGGGCATTTCTTTCATGAACTTATGCTACAAATAAGAAATGAATAAGTAAAGCATGGTACCTGATAGAACTGCTGTACCAATTTGATCTTTTTTAAAAAGCTGTATAAAAGAATATATCAATGATATCTGAAGCCTCCTATAAATCCAGAGATATTTTCATATATAAACGAACACAATTATCTTCCAATATCAATTATTTCCATAAAATAGTTAGAAAAATAGAAAAAGTTCCTTTCACCCCACAATATATCCAAACAAAGACCCAGGTCGTAGCAACAGCAGTATTTAAAAAAAAAATTCCTTTTAAAGATTTGATTTTCATTTGTAGAAAACTTTCATCAAATAATTCATGCATAGAAATTCAAGCACTCAAGTACTCACATCTGTTTAGTTCCATAGAAGTAGACAAGCAGCTTCTTCCGAACAGATGAGAAGCCCCAGTTCTCCGGTTTACTGATCTGCCAGCCAACAATCAAAATCAAAAGCAAGGTGGTTAGCACTACATAAAACGAACATGAAGAATCAAAGCAAGAGGGCCAGGGGAAATATTAAAACTTAACGAAGGAGAAGACATAGCATGTTCCTCAGGTATATACTACACAATCACAGCAAAAGAAGGAAATGAACAGACGAATTTAATCAGCCAACATCCAGGCAAAGAGCATCTCCACAAAAAGAAAAGCGCAAACGGGTTTAAAAAACAACTTTTTTTCATCCAATTTGCTCAGTTCACATCAAAAGCAGCCTACGGGATCATCGTCCAAATCTTAGCCTCCGACCAAGAAAAGGAAACAAAAGACACACAGACCCGAGCAAAGAAACACAAGGGCTTGGGACAAGAATTCCTAACCAGTCGTGCAAATCAACTTAGGGCGGAAGAGAAGGCTCGAATAAAAGCGGAGAGGGGATCGGAACAGTACCACGGCAGGCCATGGCGGGAAGCCCTTCATCTTGGCGAGGACGAGATCACCGACCTTCCACTGCTGCTGGGCGGCAGCGGCAGCGGCGGCTCTTGCGGATCCCTTCCTCCGACTGGGCGCCATCGAGAGAAAAGGGCCCCAACCCAGATCGCTAGGGCTAGGGCTAGGTCATGCGACTGCAGGATCTGGACGGGGGGGCGAGGAATCTCGGGCGGCCTCCCTCCCCTCTTTCCGAAAACAACGAGCGCTCCAAATCGGCGATGCGGTTCTCAGGCAGGCGGCGGTTGCAGAGGAGCTCGCAGGCATTGAAACGGCGGTGGGGAAGAGAGAGAAGGGGAAGAGAGATGGTGTTGTGTACGGCTGCTAAGAAACCCTTTTATTTCTAAGCGGCGAGAAGGGCTTTTAGTTTTGGTGGTATGTGGCGGAAGCGCGATCACATGCCACGGTGCCCACCGTAGATCCGGTACACGTTTACATACGAGATACGCGTATAACTACCGTATACGGGATAAGCGCCACCGAGGGGAGGTTCCGATTGGGCCCGGCCCGGTGCATCATCGGGTCTAAAGGAATCGAGACTCCGCCATCGGGCCTCCGGTTCTCCGCTTTCTTCTCGAAAGATGGCGGCGTTGCATACGAACTTACGGCCCTTTGGAACGCCAGAGCTCAATCGGAAGAGATTCGCTCCTCCGGGGACTTGCGCACGCTTCCTCTGCTCCGCCGCCAAGCCACCGCGGCCCAGGAGCTACAGCATCACCCTCCTCCCCGGTGATGGCATTGGCCCCGAGGTCGTCTCCGTCGCCAAGGACGTCCTCTCCCTCGCGGGCTCCCGTGAAGGTAAACCCCCAAAAACCCTAGAAAAATCCCTCATTTGCTTGGGGTTTGGGGTTTCAACGGTCCCAAAACTTAGAAAGTTGGGTCTTTTGTGACTTTCATTTTTTTATGGGGGGGCAGGAATCGAGTTTAGATTCCGGGAGGTGCCGGTCGGCGGCGCGGCGATCGACTCGGTTGGTGTTCCGCTGCCGGAGGAGACTCTCACTGCTGCAAAGGAGTCGGACGCCGTTCTTTTGGGAGCTATTGGCGGGTCAGTATTGCTTTGCTTTCACGTATTAATTAAGATTTTATCAGATCAATGGTCTGGGTTGAATCCATTTTTCTGTCTTTCCTCATGTTTTCTTTTGTTCCTATGAATGGCTGAACTGTTGTAGGTATAAATGGGATGGGAATGAGAAGCATCTGAAGCCTGAAACTGGGTTGCTGCAATTACGGGCAGGGCTTGGTGTTTTTGCAAACTTGAGGCCAGCTACCGTGTTGCCACAGGTGCTAAGTAAACTGAATTATATCAATGTAAATCTTTATTGGAGTGGGAGATCAAAATCCAGTTTTGGCATTTTTCTTTCTTTGTTCTACTCATCAATATACAAGGGAACATGAAAGATATAATTTGAAGTTTTATTCTCCCATACTCGTGCATGCACGGTTTCCAACTTCCATGAAGAAATTTATATCTTTAATATGATACTACAACACCCTTTAGTGCATAAAATTCTTTTTAATTTTTTATAACCAAGTCATCCCTAGAAGGATTTATGTGAATCAGAAAACCTATCAATGCTTCTTGAAGTAGCAAAGCTGATGATTGTGAGCCAAAAATTTATAGGTTAATTGATTACAGGCTTGTGTTGTAACTTGTAACTACCTCTTGATTTAGGTATTAACTGGTTGCCTCTCCATTGCTCAATGATTTGGACCTTAGCTGATCAAATGAATAGAATATGCCACTTTGCGTGGTTGTGGGAGTGTTTATCTATTTCTTTTTATGCTTGACTCTTGACTTTGTGATCATTTCTGGATAATGTACATTTATCCTTTGTTGGAAAAAAAGGGAAGAAAATATTTTAGTTGGTACAAAATCCCAAAATATTAATAAAATGCTCCGTGTTTCGCATCATTATCTGTATTCTGACTCATGTATATTTTAGATTCTTTCCCTTGCTATGTTGACTCTGATATGAAGTTCATGGATGTGGCTGCTCACTAAAACCATTAATCATGTTATATTTGTGGATGATATTTAGTCGTGTGATATTGGGCATTGGTTATTGTTATTTATTCATTCTTGTCCAGCTAGTTGACTCATCAACTCTAAAGAAGGAGGTTGCTGAAGGAGTTGACATCATGGTCGTAAGAGAGCTTACTGGAGGTACGTATCCTCTATATTCTGTTTGTGCAGTTCTTTCATCCTTTCTTTGTGTGGTATAGTTTGTGCTATCACTCAAGTATAGATGAGGGCTCTCTAAGCTTATCGGTCTTCATAAATAAGATAAACTTGTTTAGCAAAATAAAAGATGTACAAGATGACTTTCTTCAATAATTTTGATTTTGATGTAAATTTGAGCAACAATATGGTGATAATCCTTCATTTTGGTTTTCAACAGGAATCTATTTTGGAAAACCTAGGGGTTTTGGAACCAATGACAAGGGTGAGGACATTGGTTTCAATACTGAAGTCTATTCTTCATCTGAGGTACTGAAAATTAATATTGAAATACTTTGGGCCTATTTTAGTTCTTGCACTAATAATATACTGATAGATATTCATAGTGTTTGTCTATCATACAACATTGACTTATATGAATGGCCTTATATCAAAGATGTTTCATATATTGATCATTATGTTTAACTCCTTTAGTTAAGAGTAAACCTAATAAATTGAAATTTTAAAACTATATATGATTTATTAGCACAAGATCTTGTATTTTTTGTCTCCATTTTCTCATATAGGTGTGTGAAGCTTTCTTATATAGAAGACAAGAACTCCTTTTCAATTCCTTGTTCATTTTCCTTTTTTTAAGAAATATAATCCATTAATCATATCTTAACTTATAGGAGACAGTGAGAGGAATCTTATTATTTTTTGGTTATTAGGAAAAACTTGCAAATTTTAGAACCCATCTTTACTGTGTCTAATATTCGCGTCAAAAATATGACTCTGAATAATGGAAGGAAAAAGAAGTGGGGTGACAATTTGTTAGGCCATACATTCTCTCTGACCCATTTAGTAATAGTTTCAAACTTTCAATCAAAGGTTGCAAAATTGGTATCTAAATCTGTACTGGAACATTACTATTTTAGCATAGTATTGATTGGTATGATACGGTATGCACTTGTACTTGCATACTAAGATAGCGTGCTGTTCTTTTTTCACTTTTTAACCACTTGGTGTTGAATGGTTGGGGTCGATACTGGGGGTATAGATTACTTTGGACCAATTGGTTCATATCGAATTAAAACTTGGTACGTTACCTGTATGGTATAGTTGGTATGAACCAATACCGCATATCTTGGTTTCAACAATAATATATGACTGCATGAGAAATTAAATTACCAATTTAGCATCACCAATTAATAAGCATAGATTATAAATGATATGACATATTATTAAAGTAGAAAGTTAAAGTTCAAAGTGTCCTATATATTATAAAAAAACCAATAGGAATATTTGAAATTATGAATACAAGCCTCACAAGAAAAGATAATAAGGCTTATACTAAGTTTATAACATTTGGCAAAATAATATTCAGAAACAAAAAAATAATTTCATTGAAGCCAATAAAAATGACTTGATGATATGCTAAATAATATAAAAGGCAAGGTTTTAAAAACTGCTAGAACAGGATGGTATAGGTGGCACCATACCATTCTGGCAGAAAACTGGCACCAATACAAAGTGTGTCAGTCTCGTACTATGTGTTGATACTTAGTGCCATACATCTTTTTCCAAATTAAAGGTCAATAAATTAAATTGAATTAGCTGATGATTTTAAAAATTAAATAGTTTAAGTTAAACAGTGTGAGAATTCGTGTAATCTAGACAATACATAAAATGGCATCTAAAGCATGTGAGCATTAATATTTTAGTAATTGGGAGCTTATTCTCTTACAGCATTTCTTAATATATTTTTTTTCCTGATTTGGCATTTGCTATGTACTTCTGCGAAACTTGTCTTCATGATGTTACTTTCTGCTTTTAGTCTAAGGTACTATATTTTCTATTTCCCAATTCTCTTCTTTTGAATGCTTCTTCTTTGCCATTACTGATCCATTAGCATTTTTTTTATCAAACTAATTACATATTTCATGCACAATCATTGTTTTCCTTTCATCAATGAATAAGATAAATGCAAGTCGTACTGTGTTACCTGATAGGTGTCAATCCACAATTTGCTAATAGCTTGACATAGGACATCTCGGAGCAGTAACAAGTAAAAACTGTCAAAACTGTGGTAGTTATGACTTACATCGCTAGATGCTTTTGACATCCAAAATAATTAAGTGAAATGTTTAGTGATCTTCTGGTTCAAACCTCACTTGAAAGGAAGTGGAATTGAATTCCAGGAGTCTTTTGTGGTTGACATTCACAATGCTTTGCTAAGTTTTTGGGATGTCTTTGACGTAGCTTAATTTACTAATGATTTTTGGCGGTATACCTTCTCTAGCATCCATGTTGATTTTTCTGGTGGATTTCTGCCCAGATTGATCGTATAGCACGTGTAGCATTTGAGGTTGCTCGAAAACGATGTGGCAAGCTATGCTCTGTTGACAAAGCAAATGTTTTGGAGGTACCCTTGAGCACTTTTTAAAACAGTGCATTTATTTATTTCTACAAGCAAGAATGGAGACAATTCCCATAATAACAGACTGCATTGGTCCCTTTCCCTCTTGCACATGATTTTGTTGTAGCCTACTTCATGATGGAATTCTTCTTAGTGATATTCATCTCTTGTTTAGCCCAATTTTTTTTTGTTAGTTAATCTCATGATTGTGATCTATGAAAACACTAGAGGCATCTTAACTGTATGCACGTCACAGCTGTTTCTTTGTTTTTTAAAACTTATTTAATTTGTTAAAGTCAAATGCTTGCTTTAATGAATTACATGACTATTTGTTTGTAAACTTTACACTGGAATGCATGAGGATAACACAGATCCATGATTA
Organism: Calamus simplicifolius; assembly: GCA_900491605.1. NCBI lineage: Eukaryota > Viridiplantae > Streptophyta > Magnoliopsida > Arecales > Arecaceae > Calamus > Calamus simplicifolius. The sequence goes on from UESW01004186.1 coordinate 372,929, forward strand.
AAAGTGTGCCCTCTAGATAGGATAGGAAACTCCGTGACGCAGATGTGAAATTCATAATCATTTTGAAGATGCCCCATGAAATGAATTTTCTCTTATGTAGGTCCCTTGCTTCCAATGAACTCAAGAGAAACTATTACTATTTTCAAAAATTGGGAAACCTCCTATTAAAAGACTTGATCCACAAGTGCAGAATAAGAAGCCCCAACTTTATAGAAGATAAAATTTGAATTTTACTAATTGCTTACTCAACTTCATTGGGTGGCTTAACTACGGGCATGCCCCTTGTGTACGTCAATAAGTATTTCAAAATTTAGCATTTGAATTTAAAATGTACTACACGTTATAATTTCAAAAAAAAAGATCAAACCCACTTCAATCATTTGGAGGTCCAACTTCATTTTAGAATGGATTTGCCAGATTTAATTACATGGTTATCAGTTCTTGTTATGATCTTGAGCTTACCAATTTAACAACATGGAAGTCAAGTCTCTTTGTGTTTGCCTAGTTTAACAACATAGTAGTCAATCTTTGTTTTAGTTTTGCATGTTTTAAGGATGTGGAGATCGATTTTACTTTGAATCTAGTTGTGCCTGGTTCAATAATCTTGGGCTTAATTTTTCTTTGACTCTTGGTTTTGCTCAATTTAATGGCTTGGAGGGCTATCTTAGTTCCAATTTGTGTTTTCTCAGTTTAGTAATGGGAAGGTTGGTTTTGCTTTGAGTAGGCTCATAGAATTAAACCAATACTTAATGTAGCGAAGGGTTAGAGGACTAACCCTAACTTGAACTTGACCAACATCAGAGGACTAACCCTGGCTAGAATTGGAGAGTCTTAGAGGACTGTGTGTAAGACTAACCCTAGTTGGATTTGAAAAGTTTTGGTGACTCCAGATTGAATTTTAACTGGAATTAGAGGATTGACTCTAGCTGGATTTTGAGAATGATTAGAGGGCTAACTCAAAAATTCTAGATTTGCAAGCTAGAAAGTCTGCAGCTTAACAATGACTAAAATCAGCTACTCTATGTGACTGAAAGGTTTTATGGGGCTGGATTTCTTGTGGAATTAACAAATGAAACCTGATATATCAAAACTCATTGCTTGAACAGTCAGCAGGTCTTTGCCCTGCGTGTTATTTACATGGAAGATTCTTTTGTTTGAAATCAAACTTCAGTGTTCAAACTTCATTATTTACAGCATGACATTGTAAGATATCAAGCCTGAAATTTCAATTCTTCTTGTCCAAAACTGGAAATCTGGATTTTATTTTGTTAAACATGTTAAACATGAAGTCTGAATTGTGAAATCTTTTTTTGAAGTTCTTGAGAGCTGATGACATTTTTAGAGTCTGAAATCCAAAAACTGATATTTTGGAGCTTTACTGTCTGAGACCTAGCCTGAATGTTGAACCATCATTGTTCAAGTTAGAAGCTTAAAACTGAAGTTTTATATCTCATGGGATGGGATGGTCTCAGTTTTTTCATGGAACGAGACGCACCACCATATTGTTCCGTCCCAACACTTGGAATAGGAAGTATTTCAAGACGTCCCAATTGAGATGCTAGGACGGTGGTGAAATGATCGCATCTCGACACTTGAACAGCAACCCATCCCGGTGTCCCACGAGATATTCTGCCGAGATCTAAAACCTGCTTAAAACCAAAATAATCAACCATAATGTTGCGTACTTTAGTCTTTATTGTTTGGCATTTGGAACCATAAAGCTATATTATTCAACAAAAAAATTTGAAACCCCATCAACTGAAATCTTCAAATATGTATTCTTGTTCTGTTAAATCTGAAGTCAAGTATTTTTGAATTGGAAATGTGATTGCTTGGGCTTTAGGCATGGGGCCTATATTCTTACTTCATACTTGAAACCAAAAGATGCTTTCTTAATTTTTGAGTCATCACTTCACAAGTTTGGAACTTTCAAACCTGAAACTACATTGTTTGACACCTGAAAATTGACATAGATTATGGAGAAAGAACCTGGTTCCTTTTGTCTTAAACTTTTCTGAATCATGGGTGCTAGATTCATTGTTGGTTCTTTAAATCTTAAGAAGCATCACATTTATTGTAGAGTTTAAAGAACTAACTCCCTCTGGGAGAGGTTAAGGAGAGAACAAGAGGGATTCCAAGTGAAAAGAAAGCCTTAGAAGAACTCCCAGAAATCTCTGGCATCTAATCCCCTTTCTAGATGATTTTGTTCTCTTTGAATCCCTTCTAAATCCCTAGCCTTGAGGGCCTAACAGCATAACCATTTAAAGCAAGTAGGATTCCTATGTTTCCATGATCAAAGTCGCCCACAAATAAAAAGCAAGCCATCTTTCTGGTTGATCATTAAGTCATTATCATGAGATTGATTGTTGAGAAGCTCAGCCATTGGATCACTTACAAAGAGAGTTGGTCACTCCTCCAAAATACACCATGACATTTGGAAACTTATCACGGATTAGATTTTGCAGATCAGGTTAAGGTTGTTAATTATCAAAGTCCCTCACCAACACACATAGCTTCTGCTTCTTTCATAGGGAAGTTAGGGATGAAGCACTTTTACTCATCTTCTTCTCTGTCAGTAGAAATGCAGCCATAATTAATAATCACAGCCCTCGTTGATTGATCTCTAGTCAATATAGTAAAGAAACAAGATAGGTGATTTAGTTAAAGAGGCGGTGTCAGATTACTGAAGAAGAATAAGTCTCTGACTAGATGGTATTCTTGAGTACATGTATTTTCTCTTGTGCATCAAATCAAGCCATTTTTGCCTTTTGTGCATTACATGAGGTCAAAGATGATAAAATCAAATGTAATTAATGTTGGATTTGGTTCTGGAATGATAAAAATGATTAAGATGCCTTCAACGGTAAACCGGAGACATATCGCAACAAGCTGTTCTCTGCTCATAAACTATGTTGAAATGTGTTTAATCGAATTCTAGTGCTTATGATTGGACCATAAACCAATCTCAGGCTGCTATTTGATCATTTTAGGCATCAATGCTCTGGAGGAAGAGGGTAACAATGCTGGCTTCTGAATTTTCTGATGTTCAGCTTTCCCACATGTATGTCGACAATGCTGCAATGCAATTTATTCGTGATCCAAAACAGGTTTATTTTCTTCTTTGAACTTTTAAAATGCTTAGATTCTCCATTTCTAAGGAACAAAATGCAAAGTTTGTCATACCATACTATCTTTTGATGTCCATACCATGTCAGGTTGTATGTTCTTTTTGGCTGACCAGCTTTTAACGCAGTTCGATACGATTGTTACAAATAATATCTTTGGTGATATATTGTCCGATGAAGCATCCATGCTTACTGGAAGTATTGGGATGCTTCCATCTGCCAGTGTTGGTGAATCAGTAAGTGTAAATCTTGCACCTGTTTTCTGTCTCCTGATTGAGTGTTTTGAGGAGGATATTTTGGTGTCTTGCAACTTAAGATTATGAGGCATTTTTCTGTTCTTAGATGTTTTCTTCTGTAGGGTCCTGGCCTTTTGAACCAATTCATGGATCTGCTCCTGATATTGCTGGGCAGGTTGATCATCTCTGGAGCCTTTTTCTTTCATCTTCTTTCCTCTTTGATCGCCAATTAATTGTACATTGTCATGTAAAGTTCTTTCTTTCCTTAACTTTCAGGACAAAGCAAATCCATTAGCAACAGTGCTTAGTACTGCAATGTTATTGCGGTATGGCCTTGGTGAAGAGAATGCTGCAAAGAGGATTGAGGCTGCGGTAATAGAAACACTAAATAGAGGATTTCGAACTGGTGACATAATTTCTACTGGCATGGTAAGTGGACTTCTTTGTATAGCATCTTCTCTCAACTCATTTCTTAGCTATCAATGAGCTTGGTTTCATCTTGTACCCCGAATACCTTGATATTATATTGGTCTGCCCTGCAAACCTGATGTAGCTCCAGTTGGAATATGGGCTATAAAATTTTGAATCTGCTTCAAGTGGTAATAGATTGATTTGATCTGGAAATCAGTAAGGAATATGCTAATGGATGGTAGAAAATTTGATTCAGGCTAGAGGACAGGTAATTAGAAAGAAGAGGGAAATAGGAGGGAATAAGAGAGGAAGCAAGAAAGTTGCGAAGAAGAGGGAAGAAAGAAAGGAGGTCTGCAGCCTCTCTTTCAAAATAAATTTCTGAATACAAAATCCATCCTGCATATGGCAGGTCACTATGCCCTTCAACAGGAATAACCAGTCTCCTTTCCTATCCTAATTAGAACTCTAAAACAAATTCCTAAAGACATCTGGATAAGATCAATCCTATTCTTGATTATTGGCCAGCAATTATCTTCCTAAATGAGTCCTTTTTCTTGACTCTACAGGCAACCTAGAAACCTCTGACACTTTGACACTTGAAACTCCTGAAGTTTCATTAAAGGGTTCCTAAATGATAGATTTGATAAAAAGCAACTAAGATAACTTTCACTTTAAGCAAAGTGTGGGGTTGAAGCCTTGTTTAGCTGCATTGCTCAAAGAACCAGCAAGGGCTTGATTGAACCAGTCCTTTTCTGTTCCGGGCTGCTCTAAAGCCTGATCCATCTGTATGGTTTTGATTTCAAGGGTCAGATAATGATTAGTATAGTTTGAGTCCATTTTACAGTGGGCAACATGGTCTTAACTGTAAGAGTTGGAGCTGAATTTCTGATTAACAGAATGTTTAGATAAAACATGAATCCGATCAAACTGCCTCAAAATTGGGTAAAACATTTGAGCTATTAGACTTCGCTCTACTCTTCAGAGTTTTTGTTACAATGAAACTCATAGTCTGTAATGACTTTTTCTCCTTTCTTCAGTCATTGGTAGGGTGCAAGAGGATGGGGGAGGAAGTGCTGAGGGCTGTTGATGCCCAGGAAGCATTATCTGCTGCACTCTAAAATCATTTGATCATTGATGTCGCAATGAGAATGTACTAGTAGTTTATATTTGCTATAGATATCTTAAATCTTGGAGATGCAGGTTGGGAAGAACAGTATGGTTATTTTCTCTGATGAATTTATAATAATCACATATTTAAAGACAATCCATTGATCTTATTCAAGGACAATATGTTTTGAAACTCAATGTTGTATGCGATTCTAGTGAAGGTGGGCATGTGGTTTTGGATGTCTGCAGCACTGAATCTGTATTTTTAATTGTCAGATTGCCTTGGAAACAATTCCAAAGAATATTCTATAATTGTTTGTGGCAGTAGGACTGCTTCAGTTTCTCTGGAAATAGACCTGCGTCATTGCAAACAGAAAATATTCAGATCAGCAGGTACCCATTTTTTGGTGGCTCATTCTCCACTTGTTTTGAGGCTGGGCTTCACCTCAAATTCAGTATGATGGTTTCTTCTGTTTATTGTGAATAAGCTAGCTTTCTGATCAGCTCAGCTAGCCACTCAGCCGACAATATTTGGGCATTTTCTCATCTCAGTTTGCTATACAAGAGTCTGCCACACTGAAGGGGTGACTCAACCATCCATCAAATTGTTTGAGTTTCTTTTAGCAATCGTTTGTTGATCTTGGAGCTTGATATTACATTGGTGGTTCTTCAAAATGACTTCTTGATATGACAGAAATGCTGAGCACAAAGATGGCTGAATTCTGGATGGTTCGGGACAAACTGCACAAAATTTTCAGATTTGATGGTTTGATATTACAGAAACTGGGCTGTCTCACAGCAATCGTACTGAATTATCTTTTATTGTGCCAAATCGGAAGGTTGGAGCTTTTGGTTTATCAAACCAATATGCCATTAGTTTAGTATGTTATGTTTCATGTCAAATGATATCGGTCCAGTGCTAAAGTAGCATCAATTTCTGGTGCAGATATGGAGGCTGGACATGGAGGTAAAGTCTTCATCCAATCTCTTGAGACTGTTTTGACTGTGGCTGGAAATCTATTTTTGTCATGGGCAAAATTTTCTTGTTATGGTTGGAACACTTTCTGAGCTTGGACCAAGCATCATTTGCATTCAAAATGTCTCTTTATAAGAGCATCTGCGCAACATCCACTGTAGGATAGGCTCTTGGGCAGACATAGCAACTGTGGCTTGGCTATGTCCAACCTGACCGGATGACAAGGTATCTGTATTTGAGGTCGTATGGGCACTGTAGATTTAAGGGGTGTCTCTTGCCAACTTTCTACCTGACTCAATGAAGTGGTATCTGAATTATACTTTCAATAGGGAGTGTATATATATTTATATATATCAGATGTACCTGTAAAGCTCGTCTTATCTGGAGTGAGTTCTCTTTGGCTTCAGCTAGTTTCCTAGCCTAACAAATAGTGTTAAATGTTATGGTCAGAGATAAAGTTTTGCTTAAACTTCTAGCTTCATACCTTTTGTGAACTTCTTGATCTAGTTTGGGATCACTGAGATTACTGGTTGGGTGGCTATTGGATAACTTTTCGTTTGACAATCCGACTCGATCGCTCTCAGACTTGCAATTTAGTTCTCTTTAGTGGATTAAATATCTGAGTGAATGTGCATTCTAACCCCATTTGTAGGAAATTTTACCACCTTGGAACATGACAAAGCTTTTATTGGTGGTCATAACCTCTGCATCTAAAACGCCATTGACTTTAGTTTTCCTTTGTACCGTGCTTGGGTCTTAAGCGTATCCGCTACGTGACCGCCTGAATCAAATTTCCATTCTAGAATATCTCTGTAAAAATGTATGTTTAAAGATGGTCAGATCATACAGAATTGGCTCAAAATCATTGTAGTTCGATGATTCAATTTGGTATGTGATTCTATTAGGTATGAGATCAAACCATTCATGTTGTCCCAAACTATTCTGCAACATATTCAACTTAATATAGGACGATTGATGGGATCTTGCGTTTCATCTAATTATTACGTTGTTGGTTCGATAAGGTATATTCTATGCCAAATTATATCGGATTGTTACCAACATTATACATAATAAATCTTTATTTACACATAATTTTATAATTATCCATTTCACGAAAGGAAACTTCAAGAGGTCAAGTGGTTACTAAAGTTGTTGGGCATTAATCACTACTTTACATTTTGCTTAAGATAAAGTGAAAGTTAAATAAGGAAAAGAAGGCATATCGGGATAAAAGCAATGTCATCGATGGTGTTGTTATGGTGAGTTTTCAGCCATCTAAACTAGAGCTCCATATGCTTAAGAAAAGGAAGTGCCAAGTCCTAGTATAGTAACAAGCATGCCCAATGAAATTAATGGATGGACAAAAAGCTGGATATAGCTGCGCCCGAATAAGTGCTAGAACCATAGTTAAAGAAATAAGAACATCCAAGGAACTGATCATATTGTTCACTAAAATTGTAATTCATCCCTTGGAACAAAATGATTGTTCAATGAGTTTGGAGTCCGATCAGCCATTTTAGGTATCTTCATATCTATTCTATTCATAAATATTTTAGTTAGGTACTTGCATCATATTATCTCTAACTAATATCCTTTGCTATTGAATCCTAATTTGATACCAAATGAATCAAAGCCTTTTATGTTTGAAAATTTTTTATTTCATCTAAATGAGTATACTAATGTGATCAATCAAACTTGCAATGCTGTTAGGGGTAGATAGGCAATGTACAATTGACTAAGTAGTTGAAGATCACAAAACTAGCCCTTAAAAGATGGAATAAAGAAAGGATAGGAAACATTTTTAAGTAATTGAAAATTCTTGAAATGAAAATTAAAGTTCTTGGGAATAATGATGAGGTATTTGGAGTTTTGCATCTTTATGATATTTAGAAACTTGGATGTAATTTGAATGAATATAATAAACTTTTGTGCTTATAAAAGATATTATAGCAACAAAAATCTAGATTTTAATGGCCATAGGAGGGAGATTAAAATAAATTATTTTTTCAAAAGACTACTCCCATAGAAAGAAGAAACAAAATAAGTGTTTAAAGGATGACAATAGAAAAGATATAGATATTGAGAAAATTAGACACACTTTTCTATAATTTTACTAAAGCAGATAGATCCAGTAGTATAAGAGTATTGTTCTTAATTTATCCTTTATAGACTATACCTTAAGTAATGAAGATTAATACTTCCTAAAGGCTAGCAATCATGAAATCTGCTATATATAAATAATAACTGAAATTACCCTCAGTTGATTGTATCTTAATTAGGGATGATGAAATTGTGTATGCTCTTAATAACTTGTGTTCTGATAAAGCATCAGGTCTGATAGTTTCTCTCTATGTTTTTTTTTTAATACTAGAGTTTAGTTTCTTTTGATTTTGTAGAGTAGTTAAAAATGTTTTTGAATCTAGAAGGATGTCTTAAGAATGGAAGACTACTTTTATAGCCTTGAAACCCAAGTATAAGAACCCTAATACCCCTAATCATTTTAGATCTATTAGTTTATGTAACATAATTTATAAAATCATTGTTAAAATCATTACACTAAGGATTAAGAAAGTCATGTTTGAGCTAGGTTTGGAGGAGCAGCAAGCTTTCCTATCAAGCAAGAGTACTGAGATAATGTTATCATTACTCAAGAAGTGATCCATTCATTACATAAAGCACATTCAAATAGACCTTTAATAGCTATCAAATTGGATATGGAGAAAACCTATGATGGAGAGGATTAAAATTATTTGAAAGCTTTACTTCATTGTTTAAAGTTTCCTAAAACTATGCTTGGCTGGATTGAATGTTGTATAAGATCTCCTTTCTTTGTAGTCCTTATCAAAGTCTCTACTATTTATTTCTTCACTTCTCAAATGGAATTACATCAAGGTTGCCCATTATTACCTTATCTTTTCATAGTATGCAAAGGCATTATTGCGTCGCTAAATATTAATATTTTATAATATTAATTTTATTTAGTAATTATTATAGTGTATTATATTTAATATTATATAGTGATAATTTTATATATTGATATATTGTAATCTATGCCGCTCATTTCGCTGGAGCCCCGGGATGATGTGGGTGACCGCGATGTTACATGTCTGCTTTCTTTGGAAACCTTCCGTGGACATGCTGCTGCCCCTTTCTTCCCTCCGCTGCCCTCGGTGGCACTTCGATCTCTTATCGCGGGTTACCTCCCTGGTGGCCGATCGAAGGGTTGGGCTCGGCCTTGTGCCGCTCCCGTCTTATTACAGTTAAAAAGCTCGTGTTGTACATTGGGCTAGGCTGGCTAATCCACCTCATGGAACGGTGTGCATCGGCGGCCACGGTGTGCCCAGATGGCCGACTACAAGGTCCTATCCGGGACTGACGCTGCCTTCAGTCCGATCCATGCCTTTGTGCCGAGAATGCAGCCTAAACCCTAAATGCCTTAAACCAATGATAACCCTAATTAAAACCTAAACCACTAATTAAACCCTAAAACCCCTAGAACCCTAAAACCCTAAAACCCCTAGAACCCTAAAACCCTCAAACTATAAAACCCTAAACCAAAATCCTAAACCCCTGAAACCCTTAATCCCTAAACCGTGAATCCTTGAACCCCGGGAGCCCTAAACCATATTTAGCGATGCATTATTGCGTCGCTAAATAGCGATGCATTTTAATGTATCACTAGCGACGCATTCAAATGCGTCACTATTTAGCAACTCATTAGCGACGTATAAATTGCATCACTATTTAGCGACGCATTATTGAGTTGCTAATCAGCGACGCATTAAGTTGCGTCACTATTTAGCAATGCATTAAAATGCATCGCTAAATATGTCGCTATTTAGCAACGAAAATTTTTGAAGTCGCTAAATCCGTTGCTATTTAGCGACTGATTTTATGCATCGCTAAATTACGTCACAGATTTCGTGGGCCGAAATTGTATCGTAATTCTGTCATTATTTTGCGATGAATATTTGCGTCGCTAAGTTGCGTCGCTATTTCATAAATTTCTTATAGTGTCAGGTTCTGACAATTTCTCCCCATGTTTTTTTTTAAAAAAAAATACTAGAGTTTGGTTTCTTCTGATTTTGTAGAGTAGTTAAAAAGTGTTTTTGAATGTAGAAGGATGTCTTAAGTATGGAAGACTACTTTATAGCCTTGAAACCCAAGCATAAGAACCCTAATACCCTTAATCATTTTAGATCTATTAGTTTGTGTAACATAATTTATAAAATCATTACACCAAGGATTAAGAAAGTCATGTTTGAGCTAGGTTTGGAGGAGCGGCAAGCTTTCCTATCAAGCAAGAGTACTGAGATAATGCTATCATTGCTCAAGAAGTGATCCATTCATTACATAAAGCACATTTAAATATACCTTTAATAGCTATCAAATTGGATATGGAGAGAGGATTGAAATTATTTGAAAGCTTTATTTCATTGTTTGAAGTTTCCTGAAATTATGATTGGCTGGATTGAAGGTTGTATAAGATCTCCTTCCTTTGTAGTCCTCATCAAAGGCTCTACTACTTATTTCTTTACTTCTCAAATGGAATTACATCAAGGTTGCCCATTATTACCTTATCTTTTCATACTATGCTCTAAAAACCTACAATTTATATTTGCCTATGGATTGTAAGATGATTTATGGTTACTATTCTAAAAGGAAAGCCTCCAAATTAGTCACTTATTATTTGCATATGATTATTTACTTTTGTTTTATAAGGTTTGACTAATGGATTATTTTTATTTCATGGAGGGATTATTATGCCTAATCAGGACAAGCCATCAATCTTGAGAAATTCATGGTTCTATTTAGTTTAGGTTAGCAGTAGAATTAACAAACATCTCAAGAGCTAGTAGAGTAGAGAATATTGGATTGTATTTGGGTGTTCCTATTAAAGGTACAAGACTAAAGAAAGCAAATACCCAAATAGTGCATGAGTGAATTAATGCTAAACTAAACGCATAAAAATGAAAAGCATTTTCTTTTTCTAGTTGAACTTTAATGAAATCAATTCTATGCTTTATGCCTCTCCATATTATCTCTAATATGATAGTTTCACGCAGCTTCTTTGCTTAATTTGAAAAAACCATCAAGAGTTTCTTATGGAGAAATGATCATGGGAGTAAATAATTCACTTAATATCATTGGATAGTATCTACAAGGACAAAAATGTTAGTGATTTGGGCATACCGAAGATTTAGTAATGATGGACTCCATAACCAAGTAGAGTGACGAACAAGCTTATTCTTAGTTAGTATTATATATTTGCTCATCTACTATATACAAAGCATTAGTTTTAAGGTGATTAATGAAGATATGAACCTCTCATGACCCATTCCTCAATTTGAAAAATGTGCCAATCATCTCATATTACTATTGATGGTTTTGTTTGGTCTATAGAAGAAAGGAACAATTAAACTTACAATTAAGCCTTGGTTTTGTATGACTCATCTTAATTGGCATTCAATTGAATATGGTATGAATATGGTGATAGAGCTTTCTACTATGAATAGACTTATATCTTAAGGTGGGGATTGGGATAAGAGCTTTCTAAATCGCTACTTTCCTTCAATCTTGGCTGAAAAAATTATCAAAGCTGCATGGCCTAGCTATGTTGATATATTGTGCTAGGGTTTGGAATTTAATCAAGAAACTATAGTAAAATAGGTGTACCGGAATTGTTTGACCATTGCTAGAGATGCATGTAATTTTAACTTTAGCAAACTTTAGAAGTCATTAGCCTATCGGAGTTCTTTATATTCTATAGAAGCATTTTAAAGATGGTCTCTAAACTCTATCATTGTTGGCTAGAAGAACTAGATCTTGAAGCTTAGTCTATAAAAGGCATAATATTGCAACTAAAAGATTAAATCCTCTCTTTTTTCGGTGTTAGAAATCTCAAAAGCTGTAAGTTGGACTCTTTATTTTTAATTAGGTTAGATCACTTCCTTAGGCTTATGAGATGCTTTTAGAGAAGCCTCTTTTTTCCCCATTAATTCTTCTTGCAATCCACCATTATCTATTTCTTGTGGCTTATCTAGAAAAAAAAAGGAATGATGAACTATTTCCAAATAAAAAATTTCATCCAACTTAAATATCTAGGTAGGCCTTTCGTATGTCTATGAAGTTTATCCAATTCACTAAGGCCTCTTCGGTTAGGTTATTTAGTATCTAGGATAGCAATGGTCACTAGCATTTGGGATCCCATATTCAAAAATTTATTTCTTAGTAGCCCTCTCAACCAAGGTATATTAAAATCAATTTTGATGCATTGGTTTACCCCAACTCAACCGGAGCAAGGTTTATCATTCAAGATCACTTTGTAAGGTCCCTTGCTATTGTTGCAATTCTCTTCAACAATCATCCCTTCCTTCTTTTGAAATAAATGCAGCTTAGCTGGTTTGAAGACTAGGTTACTCTATATTTCATAAGCACATAAGTTATAAGAAGTAGCATTATTCTAGAAGAAGACTTATCCATAGTGATAGCTTGGATTAATGGTAATTCTAGAAACCTTTATCCATGATTGAGAAGTCTCCAATCCATGATTGCTGCTCTTTCTTACTTCTCCTATAGGTATATGTTACAAAAGTTTAACTAAGTAACTAACTTTCTTACTAATCTAACTATATCTAGAATGCAAATCATATATTGGCAAAACAAAATTCCTATAGATCTTCATCATCTATTCGATGTTAATGCTAGAAGCAATTATTTTGTAAGGATGTGACAGCTATTTTTCCCAAACAAAGGAAAAGGCGAGGAATACCTAAACTTAGATTCAAACAAACAGAAGGATATTACTAATTAATTTAACCTATTAAACTTAAACACATACTCCTATCTAGACTAGAACATATCTCTTAGTAATTCTTAAGCCATCAAAGACTAAAATCAATGAGTACTATAGATGCCTCACACAATCCCTCATTGCAAAGACTAATTCCTACTCTTTTGGTTTAGTGCCACCTTTACTCCAACTTTTTGAGTCCCATTTCTTAATCCCATCTTCACTTCACAATGTATCAAGCGAAGATACTTCATAACTAGTTTTAGGATGCCCATGTAGAGCTAAAAGAAGAAATGTTACTCTTGAGAGTAGAAATGTCATTGACTATAATAATGAGTTCTTGAACGATTTCAAGCTCTTACCTCTCAAGTCATTGCTTGATTGTGCTACACTGACATTTAAGGTGGATGAGCTCATCCTCAACTCGACTAACTAGAAGAGAGTAAGAGGAGCATCCATTGCTGTACTAAAGACTAGTGTCTCACTAATATAAGAGAGAAAAAAGGGATGCTCTTTGCTATGACTAACAAAGGGATGATGGCTGAGGTAGAGATCGATAGAGTCCAACTGATACTTCTTTTAAAGATCAGAGTGTCAAGCATAAGTGTGTTCATAATCTAGTAAAAGGAGCACTATAAGCCGAGCACAAGGATGACTTATTACTTCATCAACATAGAGTCATTAAAGATGATGGTCGTCATAGAAATTTCTTTCATTGCTAAAAGAGATATTAGAGAGATCAAAAGTGCTCAGTGATATTACATAAAAAATTTGAAGTTTATAAAATTTCTTTCTATTGTTTTGAAAAGGTGTATAAATTTATTATTTTGAGAAACATCCATTTTTTACTTGAAGGAAAGGAGGAATAACTATGAAAATGAAGGAGAAACACTTCTTGTAGCGATGAAAAACTATGGAAAACAAATCGAGACTTTATTTTAATACTATTTAAATTTGTTTTATTTTCATTCAATTCTTTTATGGAAGTTTGCTAAGCAATCAATATTTGATATATGTTAGATGTTTTTTCTGAAAAAATAAGAAAAAAATATTCTTTAATTTACCTTTTAATTATTATCAATAAAAAATTAAGAAAAAGACATTTTTTCATAAGAATCTTTGTTTAAATGTTTATATTTTCTTATCAATTTAACATATAAAGGTGCAAGCTTTGATATCATGGTTGTGGTAAGAATATGATTACTATGATAATGATTATTTTAATTATTATTAATTATTTTAATATCAATGTTGATTTTTCTTATGCAAATGAAACATTAGATAAAATTTGGAAGCTTGTAGATGAATTATCTCAATGAATCTCTAATATTTTAGCAAAATTTTTAGAACATGGAATGGTAAGCCCTCAGTGGATGATGGTTTAAAGGTTAGGATTTAATGGAATATGAAGACATTCTAGATTTATAGGTTGTCATGAGATGTTAAATGGCCTAATCCTACTGACATAGGATGAAGGAAAGAGGATTAGTAAGGTTTTTGGGTTCAAGGGCTAACATAAAGTATGAATTTTTTTTTGTTTCTTTAAGATTCAAGAGTTAAATAAGAGATTATAGTTTAAAGGCCAAGATTAGAATTCTTTTGATCTATTTACTATAAAATCAATTTGAAATGATATGCTTTTATTGACATAAGAGAGAGAGAGAGAGAGAGAGAGATTATAGATGTATAAGGTTAGGATTAAGAATGATACAATTATTAATTTGTATTTCTTTAGATGGATGTGATAAAAAGATCAAACCAAAGGCTAACTAAGAGGAGAGATCATGATCCAAGCGAATATATGCTAACTTCAAAAAGAATATTGATAATTTTCTCCTCTCTTCAATTTATGCTATGAAGGAGTGGAAGATCAAGATCTTATAGGATGAAAAAAGATCCAAAGAATGAGGATGGAGTAAAATGAATATGATTTCGATTTGATCTAAGAAGAGATTTAAGTGTTAGATGGGTCATTAAAAAAAATGTAAGAAGGTCAAATACAGAATAACCACCTCAACCTAATGCACGTTGTGGAATTAGCATCAAGAGAGGGTGAGGTTATTATGAATGATATTTTATTTTTGTCCTAAGGTTCATTTATTATGTTTAGTCCTAAGGTTCGATTAATTAAACTTGCATTAGGCTAGGATGTATAGGATAGTGGTACGATTGGATCGAATCAGGGTTAGGTTTAAATCAAATTGGATATGATTAGGTAAGATTGGATTGAATTGAGTGTGATTATATAGGTCGAAGCAGTTTGGCCTTAAGATTAGGTCAATTTGATGTGGGCTAAATTTATTTTGCTTTTTAGTTTTTTTAATGGATTGTACTTATCATTTTTCATGGAATGAAGGTCTTACTACAGTGCTTTTTTATTACAGATTTAGAGAACTGTGCTTGAATCCTATACATTGATAGAGACTCTTATAATTAGATAACTAGTTTAATTGATTTTTTATTTTCATATTAAAATATCCTTTTAGATTCTTCTCACAAGTTAGGTTTAGTGAGACATTCGAATGTAACAAGTCTTCTAAACTCTTCCTACAAGGTCTCTTCCTAGTGAGGTTCTATAGCCTATCCCTCCTACCGTCTCTTCCAGCCCTGACTCCGGTCTCATCCCTACCGGTCTCATCTAGTCAGTCTCTTTGTCCTATCGAAGTAGGCCTTCATCTTCTTTTATACTTTTACTTAACTGATGTCTATCAATCTTGATCGAGCTCTGTAGCAAGACCCTAGAATGAAAGGTTGCCATTCTTTTGCTTATGCTTCTATAAATTTTAATAGAATGATGTGGGGATCAATGAAGCTTATTTAAAAATTGATAGTAGAGAATACAGACCGATAGATTGGATGCAACTTGCTTCAAGAGAATACTATTCTTCAAATAATGCTCCTTGTGGCAATGATAGGGGCAATTCTTTGGAATTTAGGATACTGGGAAGAGGAATCCCAATTTACTTTTAGCTCATGTGATAATTCAAGAATTGAAAGACACGCTTGGATGGTTGATTGGCATCGAATGAGCTGTCACTCTATGCTATAAAGTGTCAGATGAGGACAAAATTTCAAACGTTCATTTTTAGGATGAGGGCAGTAAAAAGTGCGGAACATGTCGATGCTACTTTTGGATGGATTTTATTTTAAGCAATCTGACAAGGATCCAGCAATCAAGTCAAGAAACAAAGCCTGTTAGTTTCTCATTTCTTCAATCCCTCTCTACCCTACTTCTTCTTTAGTCTTCTTATTGCTGCCATTGCTAATTAGCATTTTAATTCACATCCTTAATCAATTTCACAAATATATCATTTTCTCCTTGAAAAACAAAATACTTACACTTTTACCTTTTTTTTTTTTACCTCACAGTTTTGATGCTGGTAAAAAAGACTCAGAAATATTTCGGAAGAAATCTTCAAATCCGAACTTGTTATCTAACTTGATGATTAATAAATAATCAGTTTATTCTTAGCACAAATAACATAAAATTATGCTAACTAAAAGTGAAAATTCATCATCAACTAAATCATATAAAAATAGAAAACCGATAGCTAGATAGATATTAGATATCCCACCTTGTGAGCCAACGAGCCCAAACAAGTTAACCATCAGAATTAAACATCTTCTTTGCTTGTATTCGGCTTGCTTCTCACGCTCAACTCAAGTCTCAGGCTTTTAACCATATTTTTTATTTAAAAATACTAAAAAGATTAAAAAAATTAAATAAACATTAGATAAATATTAAAAAATAAAGTTTTATCTTTGGTAGTGTTTGGATGCTCTGTTCCTGATTGGAATAGGGCCTTATTCCATGCTATTTCCTTAAACAGACAAAAAAAGGTGATGGGCCCCCTAGGAATTGATATTCCGGTTAAACATCCTTATTCTAGAATTCATATTCCATGCTTTCCTATGGAATAGCCCTATTTCCAGTTACCATATTCCAAGGCAGTGGTTGAAAAAAAAATGAACTATTACTCTCTCTCTCTATCGAAAAAATTTATGATATTAATATAAAGAAAGAAAAGATATAGCCTTGGCTAATCGTTACTAATATATGTACATAACAATGTCCACCATAAAATGGTAATGATACAATCCACTTTTTTCTTGCTAATCATTGCTAATATATGTATATAACAAGCAAACTTTTAATAGATCATAATAATAAATTAATTAATAAAAAATAATTTATTTAAATAATTATATTAATAAATAAATTAATAATCTATTTTTTCTTATAATTTGATCAGAAATATTTTTAAAATTTCTAAAAAAAATCTTCTCCTATTCCTAATGAAATACAGCTTATTTCCATATTATCCAATATCATTTGAATAACACTACATTAATTGCACTAAAATAAAATAAAATATCAAATTTTAAAATAAATAAAAATCTAAAATAACAAAAAAATAAGTTATTAATTTTTTAAAAATATATTTTTATTTCTTTAATAACATTTTTTTTAAATCCAAGCACTACCTTCAAGTCCAGACTATTTCAGGAACTTTAATCCCCAAGCCCGTGTCGGGAATAATTTAGGCCTTTTTCCCCGGCCGACAAGCGGCCGTCCAGTCATCTGGGCCCCAGCTGGCCTGGCGGGCCGCCCCCAGACCCCTCACAACTCGTAACGGCTGTTTATAAAGTAGTCGGAATTACGCGTCAGCGGGCGACTAACATCTTAATCAAGCTTCTTTAAATCCCCCTCACGACCCGTAACGGCCAAATCCATGGCCACTTAGGAGCATGGTGGCTCAATCATGCGCCCAACCAGGGCATCCAGAATGCTCGTGCGTTCGATGCTTCGTGCACCCAAATTGGAAGAAAGATGCCGTTCTCGTGGGCCCACTGCGCCCCTTCTTTTTTGAAAAAAATAAAAAATTCTCCGGTGAGGCGGCAACTGGCAAGCGACCAGAGTAGCGGCACGCGCTCCCCCGTCACAGTCCTCTGCGGCAACTTTTTTCTCGGAACCAGATACACACACCACTCTGGGTCCTCGTCCTTCTGTCCCCTCGAAGGCCCTCCGGTGACCATACCCCCGCTGCTCTCGTCACCTCCCATTCCCCCATTGGAAGCAAAAGCAAGGCTTCAGCTTTGAAGGGAGAAGAAGCGAGCGAACGAGAGAGAAAGAGAAGAGAATGGGGTGCGCTCAGTCACGGGTGGACAACGAGGAGGCGGTGTCGCGATGCCGGGAGCGGAAGCAGTGGATGAAGGAGGCTGTGACCGCACGCAACGCCTTCGCTGCTGCGCATTCCGCCTACGCCATTGCCCTCAAGGACACCGGCGCCGCCCTCAGCGAGTTCGGCCAGGGCGAAGTCGCCGCCGCCCCGCCTCCGCTGCCGGCGTTACCGGCGGCCACACCTCCGCCGCCGTCGCTTCCACCTCCGCCGCCGCCGCCGCCGCCGCCGTCGCCGTCACGACCCCTGTCGACACCCTCCCTCCCCCTCCCCCTCCGCTACCGGATTTCTCCCCCTCCCCTATCCAGCGCTCCATCAGTATGCCCGACCTTCCACCTTCCCAGAAGTTCCCCTCCAAGTCCCCCCCGGAGGCCTCCATCCGCGAGGAGCAGGAAGAGGAGGAGTCGGTGGTGGTGGAGGAGGAGGACGACGACCGCCGCGGCGACGGCGGAGACCTCGAGGACAACCGTCGCCAACGCCGCCCCGTCGCCGCCGCCGCCGCCGCCGCGAGCCCTTCCCCCTGCCCCCCCCCGCCACCGCCTCCCCAAACCCCGCTGCCGCAGCCAACGGCGGCGGAGTCCACGTGGGATTACTTTTTCGCCATGGACGAGAACATGCCGGGCCCGTCCCTGGGCCAGCCCGTGGAGATCCGGCCGGAAAGAGAGAAGGCGCCGGAGGAAAGCTTCAAAAGATCTGCCCCACCACCCCCGCCTCCTCCCGTCGATAACGATGTGGTCGGTGCCGATGACGACCCTCCTATGACGCCGGAGAGGGTGGTCTTGGAACCCCCAATGCCACCGAAGGTGGGGAAGAAGCAGAAGCCAGGCGGCACGGTGCACCACCAGCACGCCGCCTCGGCGCCGCCCATAGATGCCAAGAGGGGAAAGATGGTGGCGGCCGTTGCCCCCAGCATCGATCTACTGCAGGTCCTGTCTGACATCGACGACCATTTCCTCAAGGCATCGGAGAGTTCTCACGAGGTGTCGAAGATGCTCGAGGCCACTCGCTTGCATTACCACTCCAATTTTGCCGATAATAGAGGTGCTTGCATCTTCCTTTTGTTAAATGCTGCTTCTTTCTCAGATCATTGCATTCTACGTAGCCCATTAAGCTTGAAGTTATTATTTTACTCCTTTCAAAATAACTTTAAGTAAGTTCTTGCTTACCTTACTCATTTTACTCTCTTCAAAAATTTCAGCCCTCTAAATAAAGCTTATCTGCCTATTGGGTAATGTTATTTAGTGCTAGAATAAAAATCATTAATTCAACAAGCATACAGTCAGTGTATTATTGGGTGCAAAAGATAAGAAATTAAAAGGCTCTAGTGTACATGTGAGAGATTTTCTTCTGGTTTCCACAAGTTTAGAGGAGAGAAGAACATAACACACTAGGAGAGATTCTGAAATTTGGATGCTCATAGAAAGCCAGCAAAAGGAAGGTCTTATCAAACCTTTGAGGTGACACTGATCACTGTAGGAAAGTCTTGTTCATCAATGTGGTTTTTTGGTTTGGAACTTGAGAGGCCTACGCAATTTCCGACAGTGGATGATGCTAAAACAGCCTCCTGGGTTTAGCATAAGAATCTTGAGTGCTATCCAGTCCATGGAGGCTATGGTTAGGCTATGAGTTCTGTTGAGGCATAACAATACTTTTTAGATAAGTGATGTTTATCAGAGATTAGTTTATTGGGCTAAGGGTCTCATGGAATTATTTAGATAGATCTCCACAATAGTTTATGGGCACTACTACTGGAGTTGAAAAGATTAACTTCATTAATGAACCATTAAATTTCAGTGACTCGTCTATTTCTTGGTGTCTTGAATTTTGAATTTTCTAGAATGGAAGGAGTGACTGATTAATGAAAGCACATATTGCTAAAAATGGATGCTGAATGACTAATTTTTGTGAACAATAGCTGATCTGCTCTATATAATGCAAAAGCATTAGAGTGCAGCC
The DNA here is from genome assembly GCA_900491605.1 of Calamus simplicifolius. NCBI lineage: Eukaryota > Viridiplantae > Streptophyta > Magnoliopsida > Arecales > Arecaceae > Calamus > Calamus simplicifolius. The sequence continues at coordinate 392,713 of UESW01004186.1, forward strand.
ACATCTCTAGATTCAGAAGACTTCGCATAACCTTTCTACAAGGCAAGGTTGGGTTTAGGTCAGGCATGATTAATTATCAGGTTTTAGATGTTGGCTGATCGTAGCCTGATCCATCCTTGTGTTAAGTTTTACATTTCCAAGCTTGATGCAATTGTAAAATTTTAAGCACAGGAGTGGCTTGGTCAAAGATAAATAATCTTGCACGCATAAAAGTTTAAGCACAGGAGTTGTTGGTCAAACTTCAATAATCCCTAACTTGATCCAAATAATTTATAGCCATGGTATAGAGAGAGGAAGAGGTAGTGAGCAGTGGTGGCAAATTTCATGCCTGGGTATTAAGGGAGCGTTAGGCTCTTGGAATCTTTTAAGATTCCTAGTAATCTTTTGGTGGCAAGGTCACCTTGTCATGTTTGGTTCGATATATCTAGAAAAGTTGATGGGCGTTTAAGATTGCTTAGGAATCAGATTACCGTATTTGTGACAATTTGATTTCTACTAGAAAGTGAGGTAGACTTAGATTGTTGGCAGATGGAAATCTTCGTCTTACTTTTTTTTTTCCCCAAAATCCTTAAAAACAAAACATCATCATGAGGAGAGAAAGAGCCCATTAACATAATATGTTATATCAAAATTTAATGAATTTTTGGTTACATATTAATATAAATAATAAAAAATATTATGTAAATATGTATATAAATTAATTATTTCAATAGAATTATACTTATATTTATTACGATAATAATTATAGTGTTTTATACTACTATTAATAAAATAATATTATATAATATTAAAATTTAATAATAATAATATTAATAATATTAAAATTATAATGTAATGTTTTACATTATTTTATGTTATATTATTTTAATATAAATAGTATATATTGAATATAATATATATTCTATAGCAATACAATAAATGGATATATTTTATAATCATGATAATATTGTATGTTAATTAGTATACCATATAGTATTATTAATATTTATTATAATATTTTAAATATTTAAATGTATTAAATTGTTATAATGATTATTTACTTATAACAATGTCATGTATATTATATTTATAAATATTTAATTGCTATATATTTTTTTAATTAATTTATATTAAAATATAATATTCTCAACTCATCTAAGCCTTTTTCCAACTACATGGGGTTGGCATATTAAAATATAATATTATATGCTTTTTATGATATATATAATAATTAATTATTTATATATTTATAATATATATATTTGTGTTAGTTATATTTATATATATTATTTATAATTGGCATCATATTGTATAAAAATATAATTTATTATTATATTTTATATAATTATGTAAAAATAATAGTAAAAAATATTATACATTTTATATAATATATTATTATATTTGAAAATACTACTATGCTTTACTTTCTTTTCACTTAAAATAGGGGGTTTTTGAAATTTTAATATGCTTACCATCTGAATTGCATGTAATCTAGCTCGTCACCAAACATGTTAAAGCAAGATACCTAGCAATCTGCAATCAGATTACTGCATGACCAAACATTTCCTACATGCTCAGGCATTTAAATTTCATAAATCACATGCCTGTAAATGTAATGCTAGGATGGAGCCTTGCAATTTATGAATCAAATGCCTCTTGGGGGATATGGTTCAGGCGAGGAAGGTGTGAATAGTAGTGCATTCTAGAAAAGTGAGAACATGTGGAATAAGGAGGGGAGGGGAGAGTGGAGAGGAGAAGAATAGGAGACACCCTAACAAAGGTGGTGCTAAGGTGCTTAGCCAGCTTGTGGAGCTCCGATTTTAAATGCTCTAGTATGTAGCAATGTAGAGGGGACCAAGAGTAGGGGTGGCCATTTGGGACATGATCCGTGAACACGTCTCAAGCCCAACATGAAGTTAGCGGGTTTGAGTTGGGCATAACATGTTTGGATCAAAATCTAGTTAACCCGTTAGATACGATTAATAAACAAGTTGGATTTTGGGTTGAACTATTAATCTGAAATTAACGCACAATGATGTGATTATTTATAGGTCAATTTGTGTAAACTAACCCACCAAACCTATTTATCCAAATTAATTTCACCTTTTAATTAATTATTATTTTACCATCAATTACGATCCAGTGATTGGATGGTAATGGATATATAATTACATTGCGTTGATATATAATTACTTTAGAGTTATAACTTTGAGTAATTACTTTATGATTAAATGGTATAAATAAGTCACACTATCGATTTATGTCAAATGGGTCACATGGGTCAATTTGTGTCAAATGGGTCTTTGGGGAACATGGGTTAACATCACATTG
>UESW01004186.1:395408-533843 GCA_900491605.1 Calamus simplicifolius
AAAAAAAATAAAATAATGCTATATAAGAACTGGATTGGATTGGATTGGATGGAAGATGAAAATAATAAGAGATCTTTTTTTATTTTTTTAAATGTTAAATATGATAATTAATTAAAATATTTTTTATGATTTTTTAAAATATTTAATTCAATAAATTCTTTAATATATATATATATTATATAAAAATATTTTTTGATAATTTTAAATTTTTATATTTTAAAAAAATTATAATTTATAGTAGTTAAAATAAAAGATATAATTTGTTAAAATAAAAGTACACCCTGATATCACTAATTGAAATAAAAATATGCTAATATAAAAAATAATGATGTTGAAACAACTTGATCTATATTTATTTTAGTAAAGATGAAAAAAATGAAGAAAAATTTGTTTTTGATCAAAATATTTCGAATATTCTAACCAAGCCCAGTGAAATCTTTCTTATATGACAATCATCAAACAACTTTTTATTTTCCGATATACTTTGATCGTTCGATAGGAATCCTATGGATTTAGCCACTACCCAAAACCCAACCTCTCTCTCTCTCCTTTTATAATTCTATTCGGAGCCAGTGGAGGAGAGAAGAGGCGTTTCGATGGAGGGGAATCTTGAGTCTTACTACAAGGTCATTGTCCACGATCTCAATCACAGATTAGTAAAGTGACAGTTAAAATAAGAATACGTAAATTTAGGAACCAATTCTCCGGTCCTCTTCCTATAAAAAAACAAGGGAACGCTTTCTATAATTGACGTCAAAACAATGGTATTATTAGTCCCACATCGAAAATTATTAAGAAAATAAATTGTTTTAAATCGTTGCAGTATCAAATCTTCAATCGCCGAGCTCAGTTGCGCGGGCTTATCACCCAGCGGGGGGCATTAAACGGTGCGGATGGGACCAGTTTCAGCTCTCTAGTAGGAGGAGCAGTTTCCAATCCCTATTAAGGTAGGCTGTGGTTAATAATAAACAGGAATAAAAGGTTTAATTAATTAATTAATACACCGAGGAACACATTAATACGCCGAGGAACACGAACACGAGCAGGATTGGAACGGCCAAAATTTTTTTGATATTCATGTTCTCTGTATTTTGTATTTTATTTGTTCCCTTCTCGCGCGTTTGTATCGCTCTATCTTTTTGTTTTTTTCCCTTAATGTTGTTTGATCTAGAGTCGTTAAAATCCTAACGTTCAGCCAGGCCCAAAAGTTAAACTTGAGCCCAAAAGAAAGATAAAAAGGCCGAGTCCGGTTCCGTCTCGACCCCTCCTACCATTTTGCAGATGTAGGCAATCACCGGTCTCTACATTCAAGTGTCCTGTTTGCTTACAGTTTCAAATTCAACAAGGAGATCGTTGCCTATTAGCATATCCCATAAATACATTGACACAGTGTCAGCTAATTATTCTTCAACAACTATGGTAAAGACAATAATCCCCGTCTGGATATATCACTCTGAGTACTCAATCCCAAACGGACACAAAGGCATGTCGAAGATATTAAATACATAGACATGCAAACGTCTTCCTTTACGTGCATACATTGCACTCTCTCTACTAAAATTGGAGGGCAAACAAACCTCAATCCATCTTTCAAGAAAGAGAAAAACAAACAATTATTAATTTTATATTGATATCTTCTTACTTTGGATAATATGAGGTATTGGAGAGGTGGTTTTAAGGTTGCAGTATTGAATTATTATTTTGTTCAATGTAGCTAGATAAATAATCTTATTTTAGTTAGAGTATTTTTATCAAAAAACATATATATTGGAATCCTAATACATTTTTGAAAATTTGTTAAGAGTCTGATTATGCCTTTTATTTTTTGTATTATTCAGCAACTTGGATGTATAGGTTGCGTCTTAATTTGAATAAGACAAGAAAGTCCTCTTGTCTAATTGAATAGGATGGAAGGTTGCCTAGGAGTCTTTTCCTTGTATGATTAGGAATGGGTCTTGGGTGCAGGTTATAGAAGGGCCCCAATACCGTACACCAAACAAAATCTATCTGGATCAGTAAAATATTTGTATTCTTTTATTTTATCTTTCGTGAGTCAAGGCGGAAAGAGGTCTTGTTATATGAGCTTCAAGGAAACTGGATTATCACTTCGCATCTCTTTTCAAGAGGATGATAATTCTCCTATATTCTTCCCCCACCATGCTGTGTAAGTGTGCACGTGTGTGTACTTTCACCATTACTGCCAGAAATCCAAGACTGAGGTATAACTATGCCTTTGTGCATACAAGACCTAGTTCTTGTTAATTATTTTATTATATGAAAAATTAGTTCATCAATTAGGAGAATGTTTTTTGATTTTATTTCATGGTTTCAAATCCTTATGAGACATTCCATGGGACGCCAAGATGGATTGCCATCCCAAGTTCGGGATTGGATCATCTTGCCATCATCTCAATATCCCATTTGGCATGTATTGGGACATCTCTTGTCTCAAGTGTTGCGATGGTTCAAACGGTCCTGTCTCGTGGGATTAAAAACCTTGTTTCATTTCATATTTTCTTTAATATGAGGCAATTGCTAAATTATTATAAAACTTTCCTCAGCTTCAATATATACTACCTTGTAGGTGTTTGTGTGCAATTAAATATCCTTGTAAACGATCGTAATCCTCATTCATAGAGTTCTTGTTCATTTTTCAGATTTCTTATTTGAGACTTAACTTACCTTCCACCACACTTATAAGACACTTTGGAGCTCATTTTTCAATAAGCTCACATTAAAGTAGGTGTATGCAAAATATATAGAGTCATATGCATTCTGTCTTATTTTATATTTTTGATGTATTCACATCAGGCTTTGATGATGTCCATAACCAGTGGAAGTGATGCCATGTATCTTTGAAGGTTAACCGTCATTGTATTCTGAGTGTGGACATGGATTAGACAGATACAATATGTTGCTGTACACTTCAATCTTGGCACGAATATTAGAACATGATGACATTGAGCTAAAGGAAGCTGTTCTTCATATAGATCCTTAGAAACATTCATATGGAAATCAAGTCCTAGAAAAGAAACAGCTAAATCATTGGCCTTGCTTGTTTTCACATGTTTTTATTTTTCTACTAGTTTTTTATTTTTCACAGGAGGATTGCATCTTTCCCTAGTAAGAGTCTCAACACCTTGCCTTGTGCCCCTCCTTTTAAAATATCACCCTTTATTTGACCATTAAGAAGAGATGATGGTATGGTTACAAGTTTGTTCCAGGGAGTTCTGAGAATTTTACGTTAGATTCCTATTTTTTGAGTGGCTAGTGATTTTTTTCTTAGTGCTTTCGTGAAGCGTTCAATTCCTTTAATGTTCCCGGTATTTGGTTTTTTATAAGATGCAACACTCAAGGAACCATGACATCATCTTTCAATTTTGGCATTTGAATTTATGGAAAGTTTCTTGTCAAACGCCACATCTAGTGAGGCTCATGTTGATTTTCTAGATTATGGATGTGGTAACCAAAATAATTAAACAAAATGACATGCGCATATACTTATGCAACTATTCACACATATGTGACATTCATATTGTGTTGTGATTTCTAATTGTTCAATGCTTGCTACACAGAATGTTTATGTCACCTTGACATGGCACTGATATCATGACCCAAAGTGACACTGCCTTTGACTTGCAAATGGCATTGTGCAGGTCTGACTAGTGTTGTTGTCAGCATTAGTTAAAGTATGGTGTTTTCAGAAAGGTGGATTATCTCACAGACTTTCCATGTTGTGAGGTTGTACCATTAAATTTGTGAACAAGTACGAATGCTATATAACAGTTGCTGTTGGGTTTGACATTGGTCTTATGATCGATACATGTAATAATTGATCTCTATTTGAGCATGCCATTGTTGTATTTTCATCTACATTTGTAGATGATCCATATTTTGTGATATGTATAATGTTTAAAGCAAGGCTGAAACAGATTAGTTTGGACCTGAAATATCCAAAACCAACCATAAAAAAAAATTTGGTTGGTTTTGGCAGAAACTGACTGAAAGTAATTGAAATGAACTTTTGTTCCTGTTTGAGGGCTGACAGGGGACTTTTTGTTGCTCCACAGAATCTTGTAACAGCACGGGACTGTTGATGTTGCATCATATCCCCTGCTTGTTTCCTTTTGAAAGCTTGGCTTGTTCCTGCTTCGAGAGCAATTAACTCAATAGTTGACACTCCTCTTGTGATGGCTCTCCCTGTTGATGATCTCAAGGGAAAATTAGCCAAAAATCCACTGAATTTGACATGAATTGGTGCTGGAAAAAAAAAAGGATTTGTAGAGTAAAGAAATTTACCCTCTTTAATTCTTTATTTTAAGCAAAATTGCTAAATAAGTAAATTTGGTAAAATCAAGCAGGATTTGTGGGATCTTTTTTGCTTTCAATTTTTAAATAGTTTACACAGGAAATGTGTAGCTGGATTTGTACATTCCTTTAATATAATGTCTATAAGGTTTCAGTACTAAACACAAATTGTGATCTCTGTTATTTCAAAATAAATAAATAAATAACTGCCATGATTTCTTTTATTCTATCACTTAATATTTCTATTTTTTGGGAAGTGTACTCAACTTTTGTGACTGAAATTTAACATTTGGATTGAAATTGCCACAACCAAACCTTTACCCAAGGGGACGTCAATCATCCTCTGTCAATGCAAATATTTTGTTAGTTGGGGGACCAAAAATTCTTATTTATATGTTGTGTATCAGTTGTAAAGCCAACCACAATTGTTGATGCTACAGACTTGGAGTTGCTACTAGCCTTTGGAATGTATATCTTTCAGCTTATAATTGTTCCAACCATGATTTTGCATAGTGCTATCTTTCCCCCTGATTTTTTGACTATCATTACAACTTTCATCAAAATCTGATTATAATGGTAACTTAATTCATGGAAGGCAGGCAGGTGAGCTTATGAAAATTGAGTATCAGAGGAAGGTTGCTTTGCTCAAGGAAAAGAAACGTGGTGCCAGTATAGAAGCACTAGAAAGAACTAAAGCAGCTGTAAGTCATCTGCATACAAGATATATAGTTGACATGCAGTCAATGGATTCAACAGTCTCAGAAATTGAGCATCTGCGAGATAAACAGCTGTACCCAAAATTAGTGGAACTTGTTGATGGGTAAGTCATTTTGAAGATTGAGGCCCAGAATTTGCTTACATTTTGCATTTTTAGGCAACTTTTCTTCAAATTATGTATTCTTAGTTTATTTAGCCTTTCCAGTAATACTTTTCTCATTTTGCTTTGTGTACTTAATTTTCTACATTATGTTCTCCAATGTCATCTCACAATATCCTAAAACCTATCACTCTTTTCAATAGTCATTTCTACCCTAAATTGTTTCCTGCTTGAACCTTATGATTCAAATCCCAAATTAGCTCTTTTGACCTTTGATTGTTTATCATCATATCTAGTTTTGAGGAAGCCAACTGAGAATCCATTTCCATCGTGAATGCACCTCAGATCTGTAGAAATATATCTTTCTGTCGAACTAATATGATACCTTTTTCACTTGGTTCACACTTAGCTCTTAAATTTTTCATCTATGAATAATATTCTCTTGTATTTGCCTCCCTAACTGCAAAATACATCTCATCTTATTGCTCACTTAAGTCCACCATGTGTGTTAGCACAATTTTATCTCCATGTTTATTTCCTTGGAATAATATTCAGGGTAATGGTGCAGTTTTCCTTGTGAATCAGTTTAATTCATTTGAATTTCATGATCCTGTGAGAAGTTTGAAAAGTCAGCATGCTTTAGGTTAAATTATCATGCCAGTCATGTCAAGTGAGCCATTTGAAATGTGCAGTGAACAACGGATCATCATGTATGGATAGGGAACACCAACCTGCTAGTGGATCTGGCTAATGTGCAACAAGAGAGTAGATTGACATAGAACAATGACCTCATCTGAACCCCATTTAACAGGAAATTATTATTCCTACTATAAGAAACTCATCTTCAGATAAGATATGCATTCCTTGAAATTGACACATTGAGCTATCTTTATCATGCCAGCAGCATGTATCCTGTCTATGCTGGCCACAGGCCAGCAAGGTGCACTTTATGGTTTCCATGTTATACTTAACAAACAGTTTGATTAATCTGTAGCCAACCCTGACTTTATCTTCCCCTTTGTACTAAGATTTGTGATTCCAATGTCTTTGTCCCTCCTGCATTTATGGCTGAAAATAAATGCATATGACCAGACCATTATCTTCTTTCCGAATGCCGAATATTTAAAGCAGTCCATGTGCAGAAAGCATTGGCCCTTCATATTGCTTGGTTGATATGCATTTGCTTTAGATAAGATGCTTTTATTTGCCTCGCAACTGAGTGTATGTATATCTTGTTCACTTATTATATTGCTTTAAACCAGGATGGTCAACATGTGGGAAGCCATGTTTGTGCATCATGACAGCCAGCTGAAGATTGTATTAAACCTAAAAATCATTGACATTGCAAATGCTCCCAAAGAAACAAGTGAACATCATCATAACCGCACAATTCAGCTGCTTGAAATTGTGAAAAAGTGGCATTTGCAGTTTGATAAGCTCGTGAGTCATCAGAAAGATTACATCCAATCTCTTAATAATTGGCTGAAGTTAAACGTTATCCCCATTGAAAGCAGCTTGAAGGAGAGAGTGTCATCTCCACCGAGGCCTCATCAACCCCTATCCAGGCCCTCCTCCATGCATGGCGCGACTATCTTGAGAAGCTTCCCGACGAGCTGGCTAAGAGTGCTATTCTTAGCTTTTCAGCTATCATTAGCACGATAGCAACACTTCAACTGGAGGAGTTGAAACAGAAAGAGAAATCCGATGAGACCCGAAAGGAGTATCTGAAGAAGACACGGGCATTTGAAGATTGGTACAGCAAGTATTCGTAGAAGAGGGCAGCAGCATCATCTGAGGAGGCTGGGCAAGAAGGTAGTGAGGGAGCTAACCAAAAGGACCCGGTTGCAGAAAGGAAGTTTGCAATAGAGTCTCTGAAGAGTAGGCTTGATGATGAGGAGGACAACCACAGGAAGATATGCAAACAGGTGAGGGAGAAATCATTTGGAAGTCTCAAGATACATTTTCCTTAGCTCTTCCGGGCGATGGCAGACTTCTCTCGTGCTAGTTCTGACATGTATATGAAGTTGAGGTCAATCTCTCAAGGTCAAAATCCAGTTGCTAACTAGGAGAAAGAAAAAGCTTGCTTGTATAGGTCTAATATGCACCTTGTTCTTTCCTTTTAGTTTTTAATTTATTTATTCTGTTGTTAAGCTTTGAAGTGGTGTACTTGGGCAAGGGAAAGAGCTGGTTTTTGAAATACCTTTTCTAATGTAAGATAGTTATCAAGCTCCATGGGAATATGGCATCAAATCACCACTTTTTCCTCTCGGGTATTTGCATTGAAGGATGGAAACTGGGGTGCCTTTTATTTTGTTGATTTTACTTGGAAGAATGATGATAGACTTATGCTAGCAGGTTTTCTGGTTGCCAGTTTAGGTGCTTATTTATTCAAAGACCAAACTTCCCTGCAAAGATGCGGGGGATTGCAAAGTTTTATATTTTGCATGAAAAATAAAGCAGCTTTCTCGAGAATAATTTTTATTTTATTTTCTGAAAATATTTTTTATTTTTTATTTTTTACTTTTTAGAAAAATGTGTCTGATAAGTTAGAAAAAAAATAAAGAGAATAAATCTATCATGATATCTTCTTGGCAGTAATTTGTTGTCCCTGTGGATGCCTGATGGTGTGATGTAATGAATGCTATGGAGCAAGTGGAAAAAAAGCCAGAAGAACGAAATCGCCGGGTGGTCAGATCAAGTTGAGGCTGAGTCTATCTTGACCTGTGCTCGTCATGAATGGGGCTTGGAATCAAGACCCATATACAATGCAGTCACTTTAGCGATCTAAGTTAACATTTGCACTTAATTTGAAAACTTCAAAAAGTGAAAACTATTGATATTGAGAAATGATGAGATTGAAGGAAACTAGGCGGGACTCGACAACAGATGGAAACTGGGGTGCCTTTTATTTTGTTGATTTTACTTGGAAGAATGATGATAGACTTATGCTAACGGGTTTTTTGATTGCCAGTTTAGGTGCTTATTTATTCAAAGACCAAACCTCCCTGCAAAGATGCGGGGGATTGCAAAGTTTTATATTTTGCATGAAAAATAAAGCAGCTTTCTCGAGAATATTTTTTATTTTATTTTCTAAAAATAATTTTTATTTTTTAGTATTTAATTTTTAGAAAAATGTGTTTGGTAAGTTTGAAAAAAAAAATAAAGAGAATAAATTGGTCACGATTTCTTCTTGGCAGTAATTTGTTGTCCCTGTGGATGCGTGATGGTGTGATGTAATGAATGCTATGGAGCAAGTGGAAAAAAAGCCAGAAGAACGAAATCGCCGGGTGGTCAGATCAAGTTGAGGCTAAGTCCATCTTGACCTGTGCTCGTCATGAATGGGGCTTGGAATCAAGACCCAGATACAATGCAGTCAGTTTATCAATCTAAGTTAACATTAGGGATAAAGGCTTTGAACATTCATTTAGTAGACATGCATGAAGAATTGGACTAAATTTTGAGGAAGGTTGGTTTGATGGATGTGCTCGATCCAATAAGTAAAATAATTTCTACATATATATATATTTGGCAATCAATTTTTTTCAAAAAAAATAAATTTAACTTTTGAGAACAGATTTATTTTCTTTTTTTATTTTCTAAAACCAAAAATATATATGAAAATATATTAAATGAATGAAAATGAAAATAGTTTTATAAAAAAATATAAATCCAAAATGATGAAAAACTGAAAATATTATGATCGTGAAAAACTGAAAGAAAGGAGGGTTTTTTTTTTCTTTTTTGATCAAGGTAGATAAAAGGAAATGATTTAATTAGTGAAAAAACATAAAGAGAGTGTGTGTGTGGGGTGGAGAGGAAGGCCTATAACATTTAATATAGCTTACGTTGCATAAATCTTTCAATTTAATATACATTGTTTACATAATATATTATACGTGACTTATTTTTAAGAAGAAATTAACTATATTATGAGACCAAGAACCTTAACTATTATAGTATATATTTTTATTTATGAGATTTCTTTTTATTAGACATTTGAAATTTGAAAGGTTAAGTTGAAATGAAATTTAAACAAGACTAAGTAATTTATTTTTTCCTTATAAAATTAATTTATTTTGTTATAGTTTTTAATAATAAAGCCATTTAGAATTATCTAAATAATCAACTCTTCAAATCCAATTATATATGTCCATTATTTATGTTTAAATTTTTTTTGGGCTAGTTGTTTAAGCATTTTTTAAATTTACAATTGCTATCCGTAATTTTTCCTTCCAACAGCTTTCCTCAAAAGAGGGAAGAAAAAAAAAATCTAACACCTAGTCATAATTGTGATTATGGAGCATTTTGGTCTCAAAATTCTAAAGGTAATGCTGGGTACTCATTTTTATGAATAAGTATTAAATTGAACAATGATTGCAAAGAGAGAGATGACTTGGGACCACAACGATATATGAACATTGAAATATGATGATTCTATCACTTTTTTTTTTATCCTTGATGATATCTAACAGTCTTTATGTACGGGTTTATTTATCCTTAAAAGGGTAATAGCATAAAGAGTTGAGTTATTGTTGTCACGATTGCATTATTTATTCTTTGTATGAAACCTAGATAGTTATTTCTTTACTATTTGGTTCCTAATAACATAATATTATTAAAAATTTTATATTTTTAGTAATTTTACATCAATCGGGTTGTTAGGAGTAAAAGATAACCATATTTAATGCATAATAGCAAAATACTTTAAATCAATTCACTATATTTTATAATTTTATTTAAATTTTATTATAAATTTTTTGCTCTTTGAAGTGTCCCTCTTTTCTTTTTTACTAAATATTAAATATTATGATAAAAATTAAGATTCTTTATAAAATAATTTAAAAAATATATGTATTTAAATATTATAATATTGTTAAATATTCTGTTATATAATGCATATTAATATGATATATAAATATTTAGAAATATAGTATATAATAATTTAATATGTAAAAAAGTCATAAATATAATGATTTAAATTAATATTAATATATTATATATAAATATAATAATGTTTAAACATTAAATATTATATTTAATTTATATTATTATTAATATTTATATGAAGATTAGAGTATTTAGGTTCGTAGTAATTTTAGATATTGATATGAAATCCGATTAACATTATTTATGCTATTTTTTATCATTAAAAATTAATCTTATATGGCGCGCGTGACCGTTATAACGGGCATAACCGGATGGCAAACGCGTTGCTGCAGCCAAGTTTCGTTCTCGTTCTCTGCTCAACGCTGGCTGTCCCCGTTGATTGAATTGCACGGAGTTCTCGCTATAAAAAATCCGGGGCAAAGAGGGTTCAAGATATCAGCAGATTCGGCGAGAGAGAAGGGGGATGGGCGTTTCGCAATCTCATCACACCCCGATCGAGTCTTCGATCCATCAATTCACGGTCAAAATAGGATATATTGTTTTGGGTTTCATCTTTCTTTCCATTTCCTTGATGTTTCTATTAGATTCTTGTCGGCAAGAACTTGTGGAGAATTTGTTGTTGTTGTTGTTGTTTTGGTGTAGGATAGCAACGGCAAGGACGTCAATTTGGGGGTTTACAAGGGAAAGGTGCTTCTGGTCGTCAATGTGGCCTCCAAATGGTATTTCTTTCCTCCGAAAGGTTTTAATCTGAGCTTGGGCTTGTCCTCTTCTAAACTAATTTAGGCTGTGTTTGGTATCGTTATCAATTTTTTTTAAAAAAAAAAATCAAAATTTGGAATTCCCAAATAGAAAATCTTGCCAAAGATATTAATCTGAGCTTCCAGCAGCAACCTTCGTTGAGCATCCAATCCAAAAGCCTGTTTATTTTGCAAACTTTAGTACCTGGCCCAGTCTTAGGCGCATCCAAGCTCTCTGAGCTGTTGCATGGAGGACCGTGAGCCGGGCTTGTCTGATCCTGGAGCAAAAGATGGTTCTAGGGATTCAACAACTTAAGGTTTGATCAGTGTTTTATCTCCGTCTCCCTCCAACACGATTTCCACCCTTCTTGAAACGGGGATTTGCGGCTACCACCACCACTAGCAGCGGAGCTGGGCTTGAGCAATAGGGCATATTTGATCAACAAAGATCTGTTTGGATCTGTTTTATATCCAAATCTATATGAACGTGGATATAAATATCCATTAACATCCATATTTATCTTAAAGGATATTGATATGATAGATAATTATCCAATCCATTCCAAAAAATCCAGTTCTGCTTGTCATCCTATTTAAACTTTATAATATTCACAACTTTTAAGGGAATGGTTATCCATATTAATATAGTATTGACTTAATTTATCTTTAATTTAGTGATATCATTGATGATCAAAAAGTTGAATTATTAGACTTACATCCATAATCTATATCCATATCTGTTAAAAATAAATAAAAATATGATTTTTTTAATATCCATCCACCTAGTATTTGTATTCACTAAAATAATGGATACAAATATGTATATACTAATATTTGGTCTGTATTCAATCCATTTTCGGTCCTAAGTCTACCTTCAATTGGAGATCCTCTTTTATCAGTTAGTTGTCCAATCCAAATGTGATCTTCCCTCAATTGAAATTGGATGATGGAGCTCCTTTAGTGGGGCATGTTGACCCAAAGTTTTGAGGGATGGAGGGAATCTGGCTTGCTAAAGGATTGACATGCAATGTTGAGGATGTGGTCTTAGAAGATGCTGGATCAGGGGTTTCTGGGGGAGATTTGAGCCATTGGAGTAGATGTTGTCATTGAAGCCAGTGCTGTTGCCACTAATGATGTGGAGGATCTTGTTCTCCTCAGTGGAGCAGTGGCATTGCTGGTAGTTGTCTTTGCGAGGATGTTGAGCTCATCAATACAATTGTCATCATCAGCATTGGTGTCGAAGGTGTTGTTGTTGACATTGTCAAAGAGGAGTGGGTTTGGAAGAGGATGATTAGGATAGTTGGGGAGGGAGAACTAAGGCTAAACAAGGGGGAAGGGAGAGGAGGAGAGGCTGCTACTATTGTTCTTACAAGAGTTGATGAACTGGTGATCAGAGTCAAGGTGGCCATGATTCCCATTTGGAGGACATAGGTAGATGAGGATCTTGGCAAGGCAATGATTGTTAAGGAGGAAGGGAGGAAGAAGGTGAAGGAAAGAGGGTTTTGGGAAGGGTAGGAAAGAAGAGAAGAGAGATAAATCATGGGAGTTGGAACATGCAACAAGAGTTTGTTTCTTGGTTTGAAAAGTTATTTTTTAAAAATAGTGAAGTAAAAAAATTTCATTTTCACCTTTTTTCATAAATTATGATAGTTACTTTAAAAATAAAAATAATAGAATTAAACATCTTTCTTATTTAGATTTCATGTTTTTACTTTAAAAATATAAAAAAAGAAAAAGTGACATTAAATAGGACCTTAATCTTTAGGCTTTTGTATGATGATGTATCAAATCTCTCTTTTTTCTTTTGTTTTACAAATTCTGGAACAGTGGATTTACGGAAAAAACTACACCCAATTGACAGAGCTCTATAAAAGGTATAAGAGCAAAGGTCAGTGAGTTCTCTCACTTGTTCTTTGTCTGAATTCTTTAGGTGGCAGTGCTTCATAATTTTCTTGTTGCTACTGGTAATTATTTGAGATGCATAGATCGGGACTTGCTCTTTGTGATATGCTTTATTCATGCATACCTATTATGGATATTGATGGAATATTTTTATTTTTTATTTTTTGAGGTTCTGGTTTTTTTTTTGCGTTTAATCAGCTATTCATGGGATTTCTAATAGGACATCTTTCTTAAATTTGGAGATCAGCAGATTGTACATTAATATAGTGTAGCAATAACTTAGTGGGTCTGAAACTCAACGTATACGTATTAATGATTGCACTTTATTGGTGCATCTTCTTTTATAGCCTACTGGGTGATCAGAAAATAGATTATTTTTCCCCTTGTTTCTGGAAGAGGACTATGACATGGTAATTAATGGTATCTCATGAAAATTGTGCTTGGAAATTTACCTCTTTAGAGAGTGCATAATAATTCTAGGAATGAGCCACCAGTCTTCCTTGCCTTAGCTATTTCTCCAAATAAAAGATCTTTGTCCAATTGACCTCTACATTGAGCTTCAAAATATTTTACAAGAAGACAGCATGAAGATGATTTGTGATAAAGATAGATGTCTGTTGCTTGTTCTTATTAATGGAACTACTTCATCTTTCAAAAAACATGAATATTCTTTTAAACACAATAAGAAACAGGGAACAAGGCCAGGGATCCATACTTCAGAGATACGTTATTTGACATTAGGCAAAATAAGCAAATCTTCATGTGCCATCCGAACAATAAAATAGGCATTTGATGCATGATTTACCAATAACTAATTCTGTCCATTGATGATTAGAAGATATCTTTATTTCTAGGATGGTTTTTTATAGCAGCCTTCTTTATCTTTTTTTTTTGCTATTTACATATAAGTGATCCACGCCCCCACCCCCACACCACACCCAATAATATTATCACAAAACTCTTATCGAGTCTTTTCATGAAAAAATTTAGTTGCTATGTTGATGCAACAATGAGGATTCTGAAGATGTAAGATGCATAAATTTGTACTTTAATCTTCATTTTAAGTTGGTGTTTTATGATTTTCTTGCAATTTGTGCTAAGTTTTATTGTTTATCTTGTGATGGTCTTGAGTCCTACTTTGAGTTGGATGATTTTTTAACAACTGTTAGCGTAGCTTTCACATGGGTGGGTTTCTGTCTTCAAGTGTCTACCATGGCTTTCTATTTGGGGCTTGGTTGAAATATTAACTTTCCTATATTTGTAAAATCTTTGGCTGTCTTTGTTAAGAAATTTAGTAATTTTAGAGTATTGGAGTTTTTGGTCAGTTTGGGATCCTATTTTGAATTGAAGTATGTAGGTTAGATGCCTAGGTTTATTGTAAGAAAAGTTGGGAGTTTTTTTATGAGTAAGAAACATTGTTAAATGTTTTTGGAGCTTATACAAAAATGGGTTTAGAGAGAGTGACAAAATCTATACATGTGTTATTTTGAATGAATTGAATCCTTCATTTAGGTTTCTAACTCGATTCTTATCTCGTTTCTCCATATACTTCTGACCCTCCTTTACTCCAACCCTTCTCTTCATGTTCTCCTTCCTTTTTACTCTCTCTCTCTATTATTTTGACTTCATAAAAGAAGAATGTTTGGACTCAACCGGATGCCAAGTTTCTTAAACTCATATCAAGTTTCCTGAGGCCTACGGGCTGTATCAGATGCCACCTTATTGTAAATCAAATTACTCTAGAATTACATCCACTCAAAAAAACAAAAAAACTCTAGATCTACATGTTTGGAAAATTGAACTCCAGGGGGTATGATCACAATGATTCTCTTTATGTTTGCCTATGCTTAAATACATGCATATGCAAGCTTATGTTTTTATGTCCAATTTATGTAGAAGAAAATATTTAGATTCGATAATCTTGTAATGAAATCAAAACAATTAGTCTTGATCCTTGGAAAAAGAAACTTCTTTGGTGGATGTGATCATAATTATGCTTTTTTTGGTTTCTGTATTTAACTGGCACACAATTGTGAAACTCTTGTTGGTAAATCCATCTTAATGACAAAGAACTTTATTAGATTGTCACTGAGTTTATAGAACTTTATGAAATGATGATTAATGGTTTTTGCATTATTACAAAATGCCATCCACAATTTTTCACCTTTTTTCTTAACAAGAGACTGAAGTCTGAAACCAAATTATTTGATATTGGAATGTCCAGATTTTGAAATTTTAGCATTTCCATGCAATCAGTTTTTGAAGCAAGAACCTGGGACAAATGAGGAGATAAAGAATTTTGCTTGTACAAGATACAAGGCTGAGTATCCAATTTTCCGAAAGGTAAATACTGTCTAGCTGTACGATCACTGAAGAGAGAGATAGAGGTTTTGGAGCTCTCTCACACATAAATACAGCAGATACAAATGCACTTGCATACACATGCTCACATACACAAACCTTTTCCTGGTTCCAAAAATTGAACAATTTGTAAAATAAAACAGATGGATTATGTTGTATTATTCTTTTAATGTAAATGCATGCATAAAAGATTTGTTATGTTCTTTTCAAGATGCTAATGTCTTTTATGCATGAATGATATACATCCACTATCCAATTTTTTGTCTATGCCATTTATAATGGCAGACGACACTAATGTTAAAATTTTTAGACATTATGTTGGCTTTTATCAATCATTTTTTGTAGCAAATCTTTATAGATTTCAATTTTTAATTGAAGCCTAATGTGGTTGGTGACTCTTAAGATCTGTAAATGACATACCACCAAGTTTTCCTTAATCATTTCTTGTCTATAATATTCAATATAATCCAATAAGAGGAAGTTCACAATACTCTCCTTTGAAATTTTGTTAATGGATAATGTTAACTTTGTTGTTTTTCATTGCGTACTAACATTTAATATGTGATATGGATGTCTCAAGGATCACATGTAATGCTTGTTTCAGTGATCACAATTTTTGATAATACATGATGTTAGAGGGAAAAAAGGGTTCTGGTGAAGGTTTGAGATATCTGAAGTTTGCATGTTCACTTCACAAATTTGTAATATAAACATACAGACACAGACAAATGCAGATAGAGAGAGATCAAGTGGTCCATTTCACATGAGATCACATGAATGTGACTCCCAAGAAGTCAGCTAACTTCCCATCCTGGTATAATATAGTCATCTTAATATTATTCTTTAACATTTGATAATGCATACTGATGACGCTCAATCACCTCTCCTGGACGTCGGGAACGGAGGTGCTTCTCGAATCATCGCTTCGCCGGATTGCCTGCAAAGAAGTCCCGGGACCGGAGGGGGTCTTCGGCGGGACCCTCCGACAGCCAAATTAGTGACTGAGGTCACAGCTGAAGAAGGGCTCGAGTAAGCCCTGTTTTGTGTGAAAAGAGGGATCTCAAGGAGGAGGAATTCCTTTGAGAGTTGAGATGGCGATTTTGGGGATTAACGTGCATACCTGTTTACTGGATGGATTCACCTTTTTACAGGGGTTGATTCTGGCATGATCACGTGGGATTGCGTGAAGTCAGAATATCTACTGAGCCCTTGCGTGAATCTGGGCTGGTTGGTGGGCTAGCTCCATCAGCCGACGGGGCTGTCGGGCGGTGCGC
Organism: Calamus simplicifolius; assembly: GCA_900491605.1. Lineage (NCBI taxonomy): Eukaryota > Viridiplantae > Streptophyta > Magnoliopsida > Arecales > Arecaceae > Calamus > Calamus simplicifolius. The sequence goes on from UESW01004186.1 coordinate 411,695, forward strand.
GTCGGCGCTGTCGGGCGGCATGCGTCAGAGAGGCAATTTCTTGAACCACTAGGGCTGATCTGGCGGGAACTGGAAATCCCGTCTTATCAGGGCCGAGCCGGGTCGACCCGAGATGGCTGGGGCCCATCCCGCTGGCAAGGCAGTGCCGGGGCGGGGCCGAATCGGTGGACTTGGAGACGCCGGGGCCGAGTCGGGCCGGCCAGGGATGGCCTCGGCCGACTCGGCGGAACTGGAGACGCCGGGGCCGATTCGGGCCGGCCTGGGAAGGCCTTGGCCGACTCGGCGGGACTGGAGACGCCGGGGCCGAGTCGGGCCGGCCGGGGATGGCCTTGGCCGACTCGGCAGGACTGGAGACGCCGGGGCCGAGTCGGGCCGGCCTGGTATGGCCTTGGCCGACTCGGCGGGACTGGAGACGCCGGGGCCGAGTCGGGCCGGTCTGGGATGGCTTTGGCTGACTCGACGGGACTGGAGACGCCGGGGCCGAGTCGGGCCGACCTGGGATGGCCTTGGCCGACTCGACGGGACTGAAGACGCCGAGGCCGAGTCGGGCCGACCTGGGATGGCCTTGGCCGACTCGGCGGGACTGGAGACGCCGGGGCCGAGTCGGGCCGGCCGGGGATGGCCTTGGCCGACTCGGCGGAACTGGAGACGCCGAGGCCGAGTCGGGCCGGCCTGGGATGGCCTTGGCCGACTCGGCGGGACTGGAGACGTGGAGAAAGTGTCGGGGCCGACTTGCTTGGAGAAGTAGGGGCCGGCTGAGAAGTGTCGGGCCAACTGGGAGTGTCGGGGCCGACTGAGAGGTGCCGGGCCGGCTGGGAGTGCCGGGGCCGGTTAGCTTGGACACGCCGAGGCCGGCTGGGAAGATGCCGGGGCTGCCTAGGAGGTGCCGGGGCCGCCTAGCTTGGAGGTGCCGGCCTTTGGGGCCGGCTTTGGGGGTGCCGACCTTTGGGGTGTCGGCCTTTGGGGCCATCGGTCTTGGAGGTGTCGGCCTTTGGGGCCGTCGGTCTTGGAGCTATCGGTTTTGAAGGTATCGGCCTTTGGGGCCGTCGGTCTTGGAGGTGTCGGCCTTTGGGGCCGTCGGTCTTGGAGGTGTCGGTTTGGAGGTGTCGGCCTTTGGGGCCGTCGGTCTTTGGAAAATTTTTTTTTAATCTCCATGGGGTCAACTGGCCCCATCAAATGCCCTCACACTCCTTGAGCTTGCGTGCTCCGCATCAGCTAAGCGAAAGGAGTGTAGAACTTTTACCTTGGCATCTGCTCTTTCATGTTAGCTTCAACCGTGATTCCTTCTAGGTGGGGAAACCTCTTTCCTCTTGCGCTGCCCTGGGTGGACGTCTACGTGCCTTCTTTAGCTAGCTGGGGGCGGCTAGTAATGCTCTCCCAACGCGGAGTCTGGAAGTCTTTTGAACCCCGAAGGGTGACCTGAGAGCTGAGAGTCGTCAGGTTCCTTTTGAACTGCCTCGGGGGTGTGGGAACCGTCGCGAGGGGCGACTCAGCTGGGTACGGGACCTTTAGGGTCTTAACCTACTCGGGGGCACCGCTGTGCCGGGCCGAGTGGTGTCCCGTGGGCTGCAATGCCAGTGAGCTCCTTTTGAACCATCTTGGGGATTTGTGTGCCGCCCAAGTGGCGACTCAGCCGGGTACGGAGCCTTTAGGGTCTTAACCTACTCGGGGGCACCGTCGTGCCGGGGCCGAGTGGTATCCCGTGGGCCGCGATACCAGTGAGCTCCTTTTGAACCAACTTGGGGATTTGTGTGCCGCCCAAGTGGCGACTCAGCCAGGTACGGAGCCTTTAGGGTCTTAACCTACTCGGGGGCACCGCCGTGCCGGGACCGAGTGGTGTCCCGTGGGCCGCGATGCCAGTGAGCTCCTTTTGAACCATCTTGGGGGTTTGTGTTCCACCCAAGTGGCGACTCAGTCGGGTACGGAGCCTTTAGGGTCTTAACCTACTCGGGGGCACCGCCGTGCCGGGGCTGAGTGGTGTCCTGTGGGCCGCAATGCCAGTGAGCTCCTTTTAAACCATCTTGGGGGTTTGTGTTCCGCCCAAGTGGCGACTCAGCCGGGTACAGAGCCTTTAGGGTCTTAACCTACTCGGGGGCACCGCCGTGCTGGGGCCGAGTGGTGTCCCGTGGGCCGCGATGCCAGTGAGCTCCTTTTGAACCATCTTGGGGGTTTGTGTGCCGCCCAAGTTGTGACTCAGCCGGGTACGGAGCCTTTAGGGTCTTAACCTACTCGGAGGCACCACCGTGCCGGGGCCGAGTGGTGTCCCGTGGGCCGCAATGCCAGTGAGCTCCTTTTGAACCATTTTGGGGGTTTGTGTTCCGCCCAAGTGGCGACTCAGCCGGGTACAGAGCCTTTAGGGTCTTAACCTACTCAGGGGCACCGCCGTGCCAGGGCCGAGTGGTGTCCTGTGGGCCGCGATGCTGGTGAGCTCCTTTTGAGAGACTTGGTGCAAGGGAGGACAAGCTGTGGCGTCAGAAGAGGCCTTTTTTATTACTTATGCTTCTGGGAGTACATCATTGGTAATACCGGCGAAGGTTGTCCGCATTCTAGGTACGTGGAATGGGCTTTCCGTCAAGCTCTTCTAGTTTGTATGCCTCCCGGTGGAACGCCTCGGCGACGCGGTAGGGACCCTCCTAGGAAGTACGTAACCCGGCAACTCCTCCCCCCTCGGCCGCTTAGGTGCAGAAGCTGATCCCCAGGACACCATCCCGATCGTCCGCTCCGTGGGAGTGTTATCGATGGTGGCTTGAGCTGGCGGGGGCCCCATGATGGCCGGCAGCGGCTGTTGCGTCTTCTGGACATACTTGCCAAGGTAGCTCCGCTGGATGAGCTCCTCGATGGCCCGCTTCAAGCTGTAGCAGCTGTCGGTGTCGTGGCCGTAATCCCGGTGGAAACGGCAATAGCGGCTCACGTCGCGGGGTGCACCTTTCTTCATGGGGGGAGGACGTTGGAGGTAAGGCTCGCCCTCGATCTCCATCAGGATGTGGGATCAAGGGGCAAGGAGAGGAGTGAGCTTACTCTCGTCGGGGACGGGGCTCCAATGCCTGTTCTCGGAATGACGAGGTGGGTCAGCTCGCCTGTGTCAAGGGGGCCCGCTGGGCTCGGGGCAAGCAGGCTTGTGGCTAGAGTTTCTTGAAGATTTTCGGCGGGTGAAGTCGACTTCATCCGCGCGGATATATTTCTGAGCTCGAAGGAGGAGATCGGAATATGAGCTTGGGGGCTTCTTATCCAGGAAGAAGGTGAAGCGGAACGAGAGGAGTCCCCGCTTCAACGCCAGTGCTGCCACCGCGTCGTCGAGATGGTAGACCTCGAGGGCGGCGGTTTTGAATCGGGACACGAAGTCCCGCAGTGACTTTCCTTCCTTCTGATGGACGGAGAAGAGGCTGTCTGCCACCCTTGGGATCCGGCGGCAGGCGTCGAAATGGGCCAAAAATGCCCTCTCCAGCTCCCGGAAGGAGTCGATGCTGTGAGGGGGCAGGCGTGAGTGCCATGCACGGGCGGCCTTCCGCAGGGTGGCGGGGAAGGCTTTGCAGAGATGGGCGTCTGAAGCGCCCTGGATTTGCATCATTGCTTTGTAACTCTCGAGATGATCGAGAGGATCCGTCGTGCCGTCGTACGGATCCACCTGGGGGAAGCGGAACCTGGAGGGAACCGGTTCCTCCAGTATGCGGCGAGTGTAAGGAGGACGAGTGTCGAACTCTTCCTTCGGCTGATGGTTGATCTTCTTGGCGAGCTCGTCGAGATGCCTGTTGTACTCCTCCAGGCGTTCCTCCGCCTGGCGGCTGATCGTCGGGGCCCTCCGAGATGGCTCGGAGGAAGAAGAAGAAGAAGAGGCAGAGGAGATGGAGACGGAAGTCGGGACTTCCACCTGGGTTCTTCGTGATGATGTGGCTTGGGAGAAGATTTGTTGGGGCCGTGGTCAGAGGACCGTGGCCGCTTGAAGGGCTCGCGTCGAGGCTTCCTAGGGGAAACTTGACGTCGGCCGGTCTCTCGCCGAGGAGAACCTCCCCTCGCCGACTGTTTGTAGAGCCTGGTGTGGTACTCCAAAGCTTAAATCCTAGGATGGAGGTTTGTAGGCTCCATAGGGTTAAGGCCCAGGTTGTTGGGTCTTGAGGGGGCTAGTCTATCATTGGGCTGGGTTTGGGCCCAAGGTGTAGGTTGGTCCAAGGGAGTTTTTTTTAGGGTTTATTATCCATATAATAAGGCACCGGTTCATGTGTGGTGCTGGTTTTATTTTGGTGACCGTTATGGGGACGGGTTATATATAGTCATGTAACGATGATGATTATAGATGAATAAAAGAAACCCTTTTCTTCCTAGAATAAGCTATTCCTTCTCTTCCTCCTCTCTTTCTCACATATAGATGCCATAGGTTTCTAGGTTTTATTGCTACCATCTCTGCCCTAGCCATCTTCTTGGAGCCGCCTCTCTTAAAGAAGGAGAAGGAAGAAACCCTAGCAGCACCTTCTTCTTGGGCAACGTCTCTTGATTTCTGGATCAGATCTGAAGGTTCACGTGAGGAAGAAGAGAGGCCACGACCCTCTCTTACAATCTTGGGGCGGAAGAAACCAAGGAAAATCCTAGTTGCTAATCAATCTGGGAAGATTACCAAGATCAAGATCCAAAATTCTGCTGCAGAAATTTCAGCAGGGATATCATCTCGCTTCCGCATCTCCACACGACTTGGGGCTGGTCGAATGCGTGCTATGCTCCAAGGTTAGAAAGAGGACGATCCACTCTTCATTTGGTATCAGAGCCTCGGTGATTTGGTGGAGAAAAGATTGGATCTTGGGCGTTTTTTGGTAAGATATCAAACCAGAAATTTCTGCAGCAAGTTTAATTTTTTGTTTTTGTTGTGTGCATTGTTTCTTGGTTGGATATGGCATCTAGTAGCTTTAAATTCGATTTTGAAAAGTATGATGGCAAGGGAAACTTCACCCTATGGCAGCAAAGGGTGAAGGATTTATTGGTACAGCAAAGGATTTATAAGGTCTTGGTGAAACAAAGACCGATAATGTAAGTCATGAGGATTGGGAGGAGTTAGAGGAGATTGCATTTAGCACAATCAGGATGTGCTTGGCTGATCAAGTCTTGCTGGAGATTTGCACGCAGACCACAGCAAGGGGGCTCTGGGAAACTTTAGAGAACACTTACATGGGAAAGAGCATGACAAACAAGTTGTGGTTGAAGAAACAGTTGTACAGCTTGAGAATGCCTGAGGAGGAGATCTTGTGGCCCATATTCAGAAATTCAATCAAGTGTGCTCAGAGGTGATGAGCCTTGATGTGAAAATTGATGAAGAAGACAAGACCCTCATCTTGTTGTGTTCGCTACCCAGTTCCTATGATGGTCTGATTACAACCTTGGTGTATGGGAAGGAGACCCTGAATTATGAAGAGGTTGTGGGGGTGCTGAGATCAAACCAGCAAAGAGAAAAGATTCGCATGGGAAACTCTAACACGGAGGTACTTGCTGTGAATGAGAGGCAAGGAAGACCCTGGGAAAAGGTTAGAGGCAAGTCCAAAGGCAGATCTAAGTCTCGGGGCAAGCAGAAAGCATGGAAGTGTTACAAGTGTCATCAGATTGGTCACCTGAAGAGAAATTGCCCACTTCTGAAGAATGAGAAGGGGAAGGGCATTTCCAAGGGAGGTTCAACCAGCAATGGTGGTGCAAATTCATCTGAAGACAGTGAAGATGATGTACTGGTAGTTTCAGATGGGACCAAGAAGTGTGATAGTTGTTGGACACTTGACTCAGCATGTTCTCACCATTATACTTCGCATAGGGAGTGGTTTGCAACTTATGAAGAATCTGATGGAGGGAGTGTATGCCTTGGTGATAATCATCCTTGTAAGGTTGCTGGAGTTGGAAGCATAAGGGTGAGGATGTATGATGGGGTTATAAGGACTTTGACCAATGTCAAACATGTCCCAGAGTTGAAGAAGAATCTAATTTCTTTGGGCTACCTGGAGAAGCATGGGTATGCTTTTGGAAGCCAGCCAGGGAGTGGATGTTTGAGGATAACCAAGGGTGCATTAGTGGTGATGAAAGGGAGAAGGTTGGAAAATAATCTCTATCAGATGGAAGGCTCAGTGGCCATAGATGGTGCAGAGGTGCTAGCAGCGGCACAGGAGGAACAGTTGGTCTATAAACTGTGGCACTATCGAATGGGACACATGAGTGATAAAGGGCTTATAGAACTCAGTAAAAGAGGTCTGATTCCAATACTTAAGAAGGAGGACAATGACATCTGTGAGCCCTGTATTTATGGCAAACAACATAGGGTAAGATTTGCCAGCAGTTCCAAGCAGAGTGAAGGTATTCTGGAACTAGTTCACTCAGATGTATGGGGACCGGCCCCTGTGTCAGCCAGAGGTGGGGCTAAGTATTTTTTGACCTTCATTGATGACTACTCCAGGAAGGTATGGGTATATCTGATAAAGAAAAATCAGAGGTATTTTCTTGGTTTAAAGCTTGGAGAGTTGGTGTTGAAAAGGAGACAGGAAAACAGTGAAGTGTTTGAGATCTGACAATGGAGGGGAGTATACAAGCAATGAATTCAGAAGCTACTGTGAGGAAAATGGGATCCAACGCCATTACACAGTGAGGATGACTCCCCAGCAGAATGGTGTGGCAGAGAGGATGAATCGTACATTGACAGAGAAGGCTAGGAGTTTGAGGCTGCAGGCATCACTGCCCAAGGTCTTTTGGGGTGATGCAATTATGTTCTCTGGTTTTCTTGTTAACAGGTCCCCTAATAGAAAACTTGATGGAGGCATTCCAGAGGAGATCTGGAGTGGGAAGAAGGTGGAGCTTGGACACCTAAGGATTTTTGGTTGCCCAGCCTATGCACATGTGGAGGCAACTGAAAGGAGCAAGCTGGACCCAAAATCACAAAGGCTGATCTTCATCGGGTATCCACAGGGAGTTAAAGGCTATTTGCTATGGAGTTCAGATTCACAGAAGTGTATCATCAGTAGAGACATTATTTTTGATGAGAAGAGCATCTTGAAGAGGTCAGAGATTGCAGATGGAGCTGAAAAGGCTGAACAGGACAGCAGTGGACAACATTGGCTGACAGGTGATGTACCTTCTACTTCTACTTCAAAATATGCTTCTTTTGAGGTGGAGTTTGGTATGAATGTTCCAATACATGTAAAGGATCAGCCAGAAGAGCCATCAATCCAAAAGGAGGTGCAGGTGGAGTCACACACTTCAGCTTTGAGAGATGATCAAAGGGGTGTGGCACTACACAAGGCAAAGCGTACCATCATCAAACCTGCTCGGTATCACATTGATGACATGATTTCTATGCTCTAATCACTGCAAATGAAGATCCAGAGACCTTCCAAGAAGCCATGGAAAGTTCAGAAAGAGACTCATGGATGCAGGCCATGATGGAGGAGATGGAGTCCCTGGAAAAGAACAAGACATGGCAGCTAGTGGATCTACCTAGAGATGCTCGGGCCATTGGTTCAAAATGGGTGTTCACAAAGGAGGCACCTTCAGAGCAAGGTGGAGTCAGATACAAAGCAAGGCTTGTTGCTAAGGGGTTCTCACAGAGAGAGGGAGTGGACTACACAGAGGTATTCTCTCCAGTGGTACGTCATGCTTCAATTCGTGTGTTGTTATCTCTCGTAGCACAACATGGTATGGAGTTGCAGCAGATGGACGTGAAGACAGCTTTCTTACATGGGAGTCTAGAGGAGAGGATATACATGAAGCAACCAGAGGGTTTCAAGGAATCTGGATTGGAAGAAAAAGTGTGTCTACTAAAGAAATCGCTCTATGGTTTGAAGCAGTCACCCCGTCAGTGGTACAAAAGGTTTGACACTTTTATTTTGGGCCTTGGATTTTCTAGATGTGAACATGATACTTGTGTCTATGTGAAAGATGTGGATGAGGATGATGCACTGTATCTCCTTCTGTATGTGGATGATATGCTCATTGCCAGCAGGAGTGTTGAAGCAGTGAATAAACTGAAATATGCATTATCAACAGAATTTGAAATGAAGGATTTGGGGTCAGCTAGGAAGATACTTGGGATGAAAATTTACAGAGATAGGACCAAAGGAATTCTACACTTGTCATTGGGTGGATATATTCACAAGGTGTTGGAGAGGTTTGGGATGGATAAGGCCAAACCAGTTGGAACACCTTTGGCTAGTCACATGTCTCTTTCTAAGTTACAGAACCCCCAGACAGATGAAGAGAAAGAGTACATGGAGAGAGTTCCATATGCCAGTGCGTGGGCAGCATTATGTATGCTATGGTGTGTTGCAGGCCTGACATAGCATATGCAGTGAGCCAGGTGAGCAGATTCATGGCGAACCCAGGGAAGGAGCACTGGAAGGCACTCAAGTGGATTTTGAGGTACCTTCAGGGAACTCGTGGACTTGGTCTAATTTTTGGGCAGCAAGATGGATCTAAGGAGAAATCTAATATCCCAAGTAAGTCATTAGGTCCATTGGAAGGATTTGTGGATGCAAATTTTGCAGGTGATCTGGATACAAGAAGGTCTACCATAGGGTATGTGTTCAGCATGTATGTGGATTAATTTCTTGGAGATCAACCCTTCAACCTATTACAGCTTTGTCTACAACAGAAGCTGAGTATATAGGGATTACAGAGGCTGCCAAGGAGGCTCTTTGGTTGAAGAGACTCATCATGAAATAGGGGTGAAGCAGGGTACAGTATTGCTACATAGTGATAGTTAGAGTGCCCTGCAGTTGGCTCAGAACCCAATCTATCATGCACGCACAAAGCATATAGATGTGAGGTATCACAGGATCAGAGAATTGGTGGAAGAAGGTGAAGTGGAGCTGGTAAAAGTTCATACAAAAAAGAACCAGGCAGATGCACTTACGAAGATTCTTCCATGGGATAGCTTTCTCTCATGTGTGACACTGATTGGTCTGAGGGAATGTGTAGATTTTTCAGCAGCTTTGAAGCACCAAGGTGGAGATTGTAGAGCCTGGTGTGGTACACCAAAGCTTAAATCCTAGGGTGGAGGTTTGTAGGCTCCACAGGGTTAAGGCCCAGGTTGTTGGGTCTTAAGGGGGCTAGTCTATCATTGGGCTGGGTTTGGGCCCAAGGTGTGGGTTGGTCTAAGGGAGTTTTTTAGGGTTTATTATCCATATAATAAGGCACCGGTTCATGTGTGGTGCTGGTTTTATTTTGGTGGCCGTCATGGAGACGAGTTATATATAGTCATGTAACGATGATGATTATAGATGAATGAAAGAAACCCTTTTCTACCTAGAATAAGCTATTCCTTCTCTTCCTCCTCTCTTTCTCACATATAGATGCCCTAGGTTTCTAGGGTTTTATTGCTACCATCTCTGCCCTAGCCATCTTCTTGGAGCCGCCTCTCTCAAAGAAGGAGAAGGAAGAAACCCTAGCAGCACCTTCTTCTTGGGCAACGTCTCTTGATTTTCTGGATCAGATCTGAAGGTTCACGTGAGGAAGAAGAGAGGCCACGACCCTCTCTTACAATCTTGGGGCGGAAGAAACTAAGGAAAATCCTAGTTGCTAATCAATCTGGGAAGATTACCAAGATCAAGATCCAAAATTCTGCTGCAGAAATTTCAGCAGGGATATCATCTCGCTTCCGCATCTCCACATGACTTGGGGCTGGTCGAATGCGTGCTATGCTCCAAGGTTAGAAAGAGGACGATCCACCCTTCACTGTTGACTGGCGAGGGGAGCAGTCCGATGCTGGGTGGCCATGGACTGTTGCTGCTGGAGCCCGTAGACCATGGCAGTGAGATTCTGAACTTGCTGGGAGAGGGTTGCCAGCTGCTCCGCTGTTTGGACAACGGCGTCCGACGGCGGGCCGGCAACCGGAGGGTTGGTAGCAGGGGGATTGGCCTCACACTGTCTAGTTGGCGGGGGAAACCCCGCTGGGCAGCTGATGGAGGCGTCCTGAGCTCGTGTCACCACCATGGTTTCTGGAAGAAGAGAGGGGACGAAAGATGTAGCTCAGGGAGAACGTTCGCTACTTTTTCTTATCCCCCCTACTTGGCGCGCCAATCTGATGGCGCTCAATCACCTCTCCTGGATGTCGGGAACGGAGGTGCTTCTTGAATTCTCGCTTCGCCGGGTTGCTTGCAAAGAAGTCCCGGGACCGGAGGGGGTCTCCGGCGGGACCCTCCGATGGCCAAGTTAGTGACTGAGGTCACAACTGAAGAAGGGCTCGAGTGAGCCCTGTTTTGTGTGAAAAGAGGGATATCAGGGAGGAGGAATTCCTTTGAGAGTTGAGATGGCGATTTTGGGGGTTATCGCGCATACCTGTTTACTAGGTGGATTCACCTTTTGGGTTGATCCTGGCATGATCACGTGGGATTGCGTAGAGTCAGAATATCTACTGAGCCCTTGCGTGAATCTGGGCTGGTTAGTGGGCTAGCCCCATCAGCTGGCGGGGCTGTCGGGCGGCGCGTGTCTGGTGCTGTAGGGCGGCGCGCGTCAGAGAGGCGGTTTCTTGAACCGCTGGGGCTGATCTGGTGGGAACTGGGAAATCCTGTCTTATCAGGGCCGAGCTGGGTCGACCCGAGATGGCTGGGGCCCATCCCGCTGGTAAGGCAGTGCCGGGGCGGGGCCGAATCGGTGGACTTGAAGACGCCGGAGCCGAGTCGGGCCGGTCAGGGATGGCCTTGGCTGACTCGACGGGACTGGAGACGCCGGGGCCGAGTCGGGCCGGCCTGGGATGGCCTTGGCCGACTCGGCAGGACTGGAGATGCCGGGGCCGAGTCGGGCCGGCCGGGGATGGCCTTGGCGACTCGGCGGGACTGGAGACGCCGGGGCCGAGTCGGGCCGGCCTGGGATGGCCTTGGCCGACTCGGCGGGACTGGAGATGCCGGGGCCGAGTCGGGCCGGCCGGGGATGGCCTTGGCCGACTCGGCGGGACTGGAGACATGGAGAAAGTGTCGGGGCCGACTTGCTTGGAGAAGTAGGGGCCGGCTGGGAAGTGCCGGGGCCGACTGGGAAGTGCTGGGGCCGCCTAGCTTGGAGGTGTAGGAGGCCGGCTAGGAGAGTGCTGGGGCCGACTGAGAGGTGCCGGGCCGGCTGGGAGTGCCGGGGCCGGTTAGCTTGGACACGCCGGGGCCGGCTGGGAAGATGCCGGGGCCGCCTAGCTTGGAGGTGCTGGCCTTGGAGGTGCCGGCCTTTGGGGCCGACCTTGGGGGTGCCGGCCTTTGGGGTGTCGGCCTTTGGGGCCGTCGGTTTGGAGGTGTCGGCCTTTGGGGCCGTCGGTTTGGAGGTGTCGGTTTTGGAGGTGTCGGCCTTTGGGGCCGTCGGTCTTGGAGGTGTCGGCCTTTGGGGCCGTCGGTCTTGGAGCCATCGGCCTTGGAGGTATCAGCCTTTGGGGCCGTCAGTCTTGGAGGTGTCGGCCTTTGGGGCCGTCGGTCTTTGGAGCCGTCGGCCTTTGGGGCCGTCGGTCTTGGAGGTGTTGGCCTTTGGGGCCGTCGGTCTTTGGAAAAAAAAAAATTTAATCTCCATGGGGTCAACTGGCCCCATCACATACTTTTAAATAATACCTCTATATTTACTCATGAACTCTCATTATCTTCTTAGACATGTTTTAGAGAAAGACAGACCAAAAAGAATATAAACTCACACAAAAGGGTGTGTGATTATCAATTGCCTTAATGTCACATGGGATTACTCTTTGATCAGGAAATAGGAGTGGGTATTTGTTATTTTGAAGGATTGTAGTCATTATACTAGGAAGTTTTTCTGATGTATTAATGTATTGGCACTAATTCACTGTGAAAGATGGTGTACGGAAACTATTTTAGTAGTTATACCCCGACTGATATTTTAAGATGGCATTGGAACTAGCTTGAATATTGAACAAATTATGCTTGAATGTGGACAACAGATGCTTACAGCGACAAGTCCAATCATTGACACCTCTATCCCAAGGGCTTGCTCCAGGGAAAGGTCCAGGTTGTAAACATTGGTGATGGCACTTTAGTACTATACTGCTAAGGAAGAAGAGGTTGATCATAGATGGAAATGTGCTTAAGTTTATCAAATTCTTTATTGTCACTCATCAATAATTATGACGACAAAACTGCAGTGGAGCATGCATTTTACTGATCGTCCGTTCATTGATCATCATGATTAAGATTAGGTTCATGAAGATGGAGGATGATTAGACTTTGAAAAGATTAAAAAAGGCCAAAAGTTAATGTTCACAAGTTGCTGTATGTTTGCTACATTAGACAAAACAAGTTAGAGAATTACAACCAGGACAACTGAAGTATGGTGCTTTGGAAAGGAATAAAATTCGTAGTAGGACTTGAAGCATGGCTAGGCGTGTGGAGATAGATATATCAGAAAAGTTCAATTATGTTAATGAACTTAGTGAGACTGAAGATAATGAATGCAAAATGCTGTATGCAGAAATTTTGTGGTACCATCTGCAAGTAAAGGTAGTGGGCAAGATTTCACAAAGGGGATAAGCCCACAGTGTTGGAAATCACTAGATATTTTCATAAAATAAGTTCATTAACCAGTTATGGTCTCAGCTATCTGGGATCTTGGGAGTGACAGACTTGGGATGATGGACTAATGGCATTAAGTTATTGCTTTCATAAGTTCTTTTTGGGGATGATGGACTAATGGCAGCAATCATCGCCTTTTTCCATGCCTCAGCAGTATCATGACCAAAATACCTTTCCTCCTTTCTAATGCATTGTTTGACTGGTGGTCAAATTGATATGAAATCATATTCTTTATTGTTCCCCTCTTCATCTCTGTACCATCTTTTGCCAAGTTTATCACTAGTTCCTTATTGTTGCTCACCGTGGTAGTTACCGAACCTATTGCTGACATCTTAAAGGTGCTATTACAATGCCACTGAAAACACAGCTAGCCCCTGTGATAAGCTAGCCAAGAACATGGCCATCAACAATTACTTGCCTGTATGGCCTCTTAAGGTGGATAAGTCTTCTATGATATTTAGTGTTTTCTGCTACTTAATAACTCGATGACTTCCAGACTCATTGATCTCAAAGTCCAAGCCAGGGCAACTTTTATTTTACACATAGTGGTGCATATTCTTCTGCTGGCTCCCACTTTTTCTATGTTGACCAGTTGTAGGTCCCAGTTCATATGGTTATTGGAGGAGTTTAGAGTATAGTGCTTTTGATGCCTCTATGTTGGCTCACTTTAGTTTTTAATCCAATGGCAATCATCTTTCTGCTAAGCAATAGCGAATTTTCATTATCATTAGTCATTTTCATACTTGATGATCTGTTTGTGTCTCTGCTTGCTCCAAAGGCTTTAGATCTGGAAATGTCAGCCATCTTGGTGAGGGGCTGAGAAAGATGGACCGAGAGCTAAGTTTATCAAGGCTGAGATGTGGGCCAAAAGAGGAAGGGCCAAGATATTACTGGGTCATTAGATATATGGTAGGACTTACATAAACGAATCTCGGGAAATATAGTAAACCTGAGACTAATTAGCATTTCCACTATTATTTGAATATCTAATAACTAAAGTTAATTTAAAATGGCGGACTGATTAGGACATCTAAGGCTGATATTTTGATATCATTTTGGGTTATGTTTCAGGGTACATTAATTTATGTTGGCTGAGACACTATGGGCCAAGATTTTGAATATATTGGGTCAGTGAGTGCCTGATAGGCTGATACCTACATGCCATCTCAGTGGAATTATAAGCAGAAACTTTTAAAATTAACCAACATGTTGATCATGCATCCATTATCTCATTTACTCCACTTGTTTTGCAGATTTGCCTATGCTTGTTGTATCAGGAGGCTAATTGTGATATGACAGACAATGAGGCCCCATATAGCTCATCACATGTTGATGAAATTGTTCTACTGATTTATCAGCCTTTCTGTCTACTAATAATATATTAGTTTCTTTTTCTATACATGACAGTTTTGCCTATCTAAATCTAAGCCTATATATTTTATTAATAGAGATGCCCTTGTTTCGGTTACTTCAGATGTTTGGACACTGCATGGTCTGTAAGATTGTTAGACAAGTACAGTTCCTTATGATAGACTCGGCATATTTAAATGCAGGTGACCTTTGGCTTAGATGAGTTGAGTTGAGTTGTTGAGTTAACCTTTGGCTGCTGAAGGAAGCCTTAAAGCAAGAATTTAGGAGCAAATCAACCTTTAGAATGGTGACCTCAACTCGACTTTCATGAGTACGGGGCTGATAATGTTGGCTGATCCCTAGTCAACTTGCTAATTAATCACCTGACAATAAAGTAAACTAAGAAATGAGCTATATTATCAGCAAGTAGACTAGCAAACAAGATTTGGTGTAGAAACGTAAAACCATTGCAGGACATTTGATGCAAAGTGGAGATGAGGATTAATGATGTTGCATGGAAAGGAAGATAGTCAAGTCGCATAGTAGTCATTTTAGATGATGCAACATCATTGAAGACATAAATTGCATAATGAAAGGATGCATAAATTATGATTATCTTGAAGTTGTAAGAAGGAAAGAGTCGATATTAACAGCTGTTTTCATGATGCAATATAATAATTGAATATTGTGGATAAGTTGGAAACTTGAGACTGAAGGGTTTGTTGGGTGACTCAGGAAAGGTTGATTGAAGTAGAGTCACCAATGTTTAATGCCCACTAATAGACTACTCCATGGGAAAGGATGAGAAGTTGTCAATTGTTTTAGATACAAAAGATAACAATATGATGTCCATGTAAATGGCCCAAAGAAAAAAAGAATTCAAAGAACTCTTTACTGCATCTAAATGGAAAAATAATCATTATTATGAAATCTAGTCAGGTTAAAGCTACATCGTGGCTAAAACAATGGAAAAATAAATATAATAGATAAAAGGCTGCACGGTGGATCATGTCGGTTGCTAGGTCTAGGAATAGATCTGTTATGGTTTTATGAGTCAAAGTCTGAAATCTATGGGTCAGGCGTCTAAGGAAGTGACTAACTTGGAAAATGAAATATTTTCCAAAATTTTGTAATGGCATGGAACAATAGATAAGTTAAATCTAAGGAATTGAAAAGTAGATAAATCCATGGTTTTAGATCCTGCTAGGACATCCTGTGAGATGCTAGGATAGTTTACCATCCTAAGCATTGGAATGGGACCATCTTGCCATCATCTCAGTCTCCCAATCGATGTATCTTGAGGCAACCCCTATCCCAAGTATCAAAATAGGATGAAACCACTGCATATCCCATGTCGTGGGAAAACCAAGATGATCCTATCCCATAGAATTTAAAACCTTGATTAACTTCAATAGTTGGGATTAGAAAGGTTGCTAGTCTAAATTTTTTATCCCGCAAAATAACAAGTATCATTTTAGACCATATCCTGTAAGTGGAGACCAAAACATAAATGTGGATGATGGAAAGGTTGTCTTTGTTGCCCTAATTGGACTGGACAAGAGGGTAGCAAAAGTTGAATGAAGATCTTACAACACTAGAGAAGATTCATTGAGCTACTGGAAAGTCCAAGGAGGAGTAGTTCAAGGATTCAAGTCCAAGTGAAATGAAACTTTCACCTAGAAAAGCTTAAGGCCTCAAGAGAAAAAAAAAAAAAGGAATTTGAGAGAGAATGCATTCAGCTACCGATAAGACCAACAAGAAGCAGTTCAAAGGCTTCAAGGCCAAAAAAATACAGACTTGCACCTAGGAAGGCTTAAAACCTCGAAATAGACAATGCAACTCAAGAAAAGTATATCAATGATAATAATGCTACTTTATGTTTTAATGGATGATAGGAATGCTGCATTATGTTTTGATGATCATTAGCAGCTCCAATATTGGAAACTGAAGTGAACCAAATTGGACTGGAATGTGCCTAATTGGCTGATTGGGCAATGCTTGAGATTGGGTGAATATATTTTAAGAGGCCATGTAGAATCCAAATGACAGATGATGACCAATTAAAACGATCTATACTGGTGTAGTAACAAAGAATAACCCAAAACTCGGGCAGAAAGGAAAATCAGTGAAACAACTCTATGAAGAGATGATCCTACCCAATTAAGGACGTTGAAACCTACTGGGATGATGTGCTATGTGCCAACACTAACATGAAGAAAAAAAAGAAATGAAAATTGTGAATGTGAATGGACAAAGCTCCTGGGTGAAAATATGAAATACAAGTTATAATCTGTTTTGGCAATGTGGCATGTCCAAATATCAGTGTGTCATCAGTATCTGATGGGCTTTGTGCCAACATGTTGCCTTGACAAGATGGTAAAATAGCAGGTTGATACAGAAACAGACTGTATCCCTCTGAGGCTTCTAATTATATTAGAAGCTAGGGTTCCAAGAGGGGCAACTTTGGGTGGCACAAAAGGAGTGTCCTTGATAAGTCATTCAAAACCAGTAGTATATGTGACACGTGTTTGCCCATGGATGATGGATCTTCATGTTGGCATGTTATTGTTTATTTGTGTAAAATGATTTAAGCGCAAGAGCTGAACTACACTCAAGAAGATATCTACTCATATTAGGTTTCTTGTTTTCGCTTCTGTTGGATAATCTAGGACCTGATCTGATCCAAATTTGACCAAATAATATCACAATAATCTCCAAACATCAGGTACAATCCCTATGTAATGGTCAGATCACATGCGATCCAACTAATATGCTTCTGTATTCATGTCCATTTACACATAATGGTTAATATACTTCATGTTTGGCTTCTCCATTATGTTTTCTTGCAAGTTATATGGTTTTCCTTTTTCTTTTCTTATAGTTAGTTGCTTATGTCCCTGTATAGGTTCGAGTAAATGGTTCAGACACGGAGCCAGTCTATCAATTTCTTAAAGCAAGCAAACGTGGTACCATGGGATCTCGAATTAAGTGGAATTTTACCAAATTTCTAGTTGATAAGGAGGGCAAAGTGATTGGCTGACATAGGCCAACAACTGCCCCATTGTCCATGGAGGTACGTGTTTGCCATATCTCTCTATCTCTCTCTCTCTCTCTCTCTCTCTCTCTCTGATGCACGCATGCACACACGTACAGGGATTCTGTTTACTTTCTTTGTTCCATATTATTTATGTGTTTGCTTAGTTTTCTTTCCTCTCTGGGCGTGTCATCCACAGAAATACATCCAGAAAGCACTTGGAGAGATATAGGAGTCCTGTTTAGACTGGGGAGAGGTATAATGGTCTTCTATTCGGACTGGCATACCATCTGTTGCTTGAACGTATGCATACTTTTTGTTCATATGACCATTTTGACCATCATGTTCATGCTTTTACTTTTACTTTCGTAAATAGGGTTGCTTTTATGGGTTTGGCCATCTTATCGGCTTTGTGTATCTTGTGCTTTTGTCCCAGTGTTATATACATTTGAGTTTGTGAACTGTTAATGATCTGCATTTAGTTTTGTTATCTTTTGAAAGCAGAAGCAAATGGGAGTCCCCGTCAAGTGGGACACTGAAAATATTTATATCATTTCCTTTCAAATGTTTTGTGATTTCTTGGCATATGTCCTTCACAATGGAAATTACTTTTTTTTTCATACTGCACACGGAGTTCTTTCTGATTCATTCAGCATTCATGCCTGAAGCACTCACCAGCTTTAACTCAGCCAGTCAGCATCTCGCTTTACCTGGAGAGATCTAGGTTTCAAGCTGGGTGGTGGCACCCTGTCATATTTCCCACACTTAAAGAATCTTGACCTGCTGTTTAATATGATTTTGCTGATTTTCACCAGCTGGATCTTCAATTAGTTTCCATTTGATTGAAAATTGCTTCAAAATTGTTTATTCACACCAGTTGGGAGTTAAATTAGAGTCCAACCAAAAGCCGATGCAGAAGATGTTGAGACATGTGACTTTAGTTCAGCAGTTGCACCCATAAACCCATAATCTGTCCCACCAAATATTTGGAGGGCATCTACATCTAAGGAAATCTTTCCAATGAAGCTTTGTCTTTTTATGTTTCCTAGGTGTTACTAAACAATGGTCAGAACCTAAGCTCTAAGTTGCAGTCTGGTTTTAGATTTGCTGATGATAGCAATATTGATATTATGGTAAATTTGTTAACAATATTATCTGAGAGCTCAGGGTTCAGCCAATGCTGATAATATCTTCTGGCGTTTAATATCAACTTTTTCATTGATACAAGATGAAATCATTAGGAGCGGTTCTGGCCCTTGTTGATTTCATTGGTGCAGGCTGGATTTGAACTTAGGTCGTTGGTAGCAACTTCTAAGTTTTTTAATATAAATCCAGGTGTATTGATAAATAAAAATTCAAGAATTAGAATAAGATGATCGCTTCGAGAGGGATTGAAGAGGGGATGTTAAGTCTCCAATAAAAAGGGTTAATATTATTGTTTTATTGGTGAAAAAATTATAAGGGTACGTACATATTTATAGGATTGTAGCCCAATATTTAAAGAAATTTTAATACAATTTTTTTAAAAAAATTATAAATTGTAAATAACTTAAGGAAATAACAAAATAATGAAGGCTTAGGAATTTTTCTTAATAATTAAATCCCTTCAATCAAGAAATTCCTTCAAAGCAAAGAAATCGTTAAATTAGGTATTTCCTTTTTGAATTTATCAAATTTATCCTCACCTACACTATACTCTCCTCGTTCCAGTATTTTTGTTTATGATGTTTTCAAATATTATCAATATTTATTCTTTAAATTTAAATTTTATAAACTTGTACAATGATTATTTCTTGGATAAAATAAAAAGAATTAAATGAAAAGTAGATATAATGCACATGTAGATTCACATGGTTACAGTAAACTCTAGCTTTGAGATTATTTAACTAAAATCTAAATTTTAAATATCTAAAATTAATCAACTCGTAATTGAGTCTTCTTGCTAATGCATTACGTCACACCTTCACCTTACGATTTAGAAATAACTTCCTCCTCCCTTGTAAGTTATTATAGGAATATTTTAAATATTCAGTAGAGTAATCCAATTAGGATTCCTTTCGAAATTAATAATTGAGAAATTATGTCATTTTTATATAATTCAAATATGTAAGAACTAAGAGTTAAAATTGTAGCAGTAAACCCATACCTTAAGAATTTATCTTTGAGATTTTTATTTTTTGAATGAAAATTTTTGTTTGAGTTGGCATTCTTTTAATTTTATTTAAAAAATAGTGATTTTATATTTGATTGATCATATCTTTAACTATAAAAAGGGACAATTAATTGCTTGACCTGGACTACGGATTTAATCCAACTTGGTCCCAATCTGAATCCATTTTAGATTAGGTTTAGATCATGTTTGACCTTGACTCAGTCCAATTAAACAGTTGATCAGGATTGAATCCAAAATCAAAACCTAAAAGAAGAAGAAGATCGCGTTGCGTGAATCGTCCTCGAGTCGGACATGGCCCTTTGTAGCGGTACATGCAACAAAACAAAGACAAAGGCACTTATTGATCACGAATGCCGGCTAGAATATGTTATGTGGTTTCTTAAGATACAAGGCTTAGAATTGTCAGGCAAAGGAGAACCAATTTTATCCTAACTTTTGGCCATTCGGCATTCTAGGGTTGGAAATGAATTGAGTGATATCCATCCATATCTGAGTCTCCATACTCAACTCAACTTCATCCAGGTATAGAACAGATCCCGTTTCTAGCCACAGTCGGTCTTGCATGGCTCTTATTGACCCAAAGCGAAATAAGTGATAGACTCAGTAGGTTTCTCTCACATTTTATGCATAAAGGTATTTTTCATGTGGTGAATTTATCCTTGAAACACTGACAATGTGATGCCTTGTTTTATCCTCCCTAGCTCTCGTAAACTCCCAAGCCAAATATGTTGTCAATTCAATACGTACCTTGCTTTTCCCTTGACTTCATCAGATGCTTTTCCCTTTCCATATACAGCACCAGCAATGTGCTTCCTTAATCCATGAAACGTGCCTCCAAGGAGTTAACTATAGGATATATCATGAGTCGTATGATGCAGCTATTTCTTATCATTGTACAATCATTTATCCATCATGGATGAACGATAAAAAACACTGGAAAAGCTTGTATATGTAGTTTAAGTTAATAAAACATAGTGGAACAATTTTCAATCCACAAGTTTATGATCCCTTGTATGATTAATGTCTTAGTATTTCATTATAAATAAATACTAGCACCGTTAACCAAAGTCGTTAATAGGTTTAGTCGAATGGTCGAATAGAGCATGCTTAACCCCAATCTAATTTCACAATTTTGACCCCATATTAACCCGTTTGTTGGTCAATTTGGTTTGAACCAGATCCATTAGAAAAAATTTAGATGGCTCATTTGGATTAGTTGGGGTTATGTATGACTCGAACTCCACTTGAAATATTTAAGTTTGGAGCGGGTTTACATTGCAACCAATCATCTAATTGCTATTTTATAGTTAAAATCTAATAATCAATAATAAGATATAAAAAATTTAATTTTTTTTATAAAATTAAAAGGAGCAAATATAAACTTAAATTTTATTTTGAAAACTTTTAATTTCATCCTAATAATTGATCATTCTCAAGTTTATAAACTATAGCTTTTAAATACATATTAATAAACTTGAAGACATTAACAATAAGAATCTATTAAAATAAATAATGAAATATAAATATTTAAATACAAATAAATGAAAGAACACAAAATTGTTGAGATGAAAAAATGAATTAGAGTAAAATTCACTTTGACGTTTGATAACAATAATTAGAATGAATGAGAAAATAATTTATATAATCCAGTTTTTGAAAGAAGTTAGATTGAATTCTAAATAGCCCAGACCAATTTTTCTTGACCTAATTTAAACCTAAATGATATATGGGTTGGGTTGGATTAAAAAACTCGGTATTTAGATTAGGTTCAACTTTTGAACCAATCCATAACTCATGATCTTTCGGATAAAGTGAATTTTACTTGCACATCTGTTCTCTTTATTATCCAAACCAGCAACCAGCAAAATTATGATGAAGCTACCACTCTTTCACGACCCTTTTTTTTAAGGAAAAAAAAAACCTTCATCACAAGCGGTTAAAAGAAATTACTGTCCACATCCGGCTGGATTATTGACAAATAAAGAAATAAGGTCATTTTTCAATGAGCTGCTATCATGTACTTACATATGACAAGCCCCTGCAAGCAATCTTCTAGCTTGGCATCATATGGTTCTAAATCCCTCATCAATCTCTAATTGCTCCAGATGATCAACGAAACTTCCAAGCATTGAAGAACTCATACATATTGCTCCTCTCAAATTAGGATAAATCCTGCAGGGACATTTTGGTATACTTGCCTTACTTCTTGTTTTCCTAAGAGAGGTTCCGCATGATTTGCTTGATGCCTAGGTGTATTGGATTCCCCTGCGGTAGGTTTCTTTAGGACCCCGGTTGGCTGTTGTCCTTGCCGACTTTGAGCTCCCTTGAAAAAAAAAGTAAATATCATCAACAATTTAGACCAATAATGTTCTTTCCATGAGAGCATAGGAGAAAAGCCTCTCCTCAAGCTGAGGCATGCAAGATACTTCTTTGGCGTAACCCAGAATTTCATCTCAACTCTACACTATAAATGCCATAAAACTCAATTTCCTCAGGACCTGAGGATATCTAGCCAGTGTAAAAAATCAACATATGGTTCTAAATGATGGATAAGATGGAAATTTGAGATGTTTCTAATGGTAATAAGGGCTTGAGACTTATTTTAAAGGCCAACCTTGTTCAAAGAAACTATGAAGCTATACTCACCGCTGCCTTTTGGCCGGTTAACCTCCTAACTGATGGAGCCCGGGCAACTGATGATGCAGCAGCTGCGGCAGCAACACGTATCCTGTACGATAGCATCACATTATCATGGGCTTTCCGGTGATGCAAAAGAAAAAAAAATAAAGCTCATGATATCATAGAAACAAATAGTTACTAGTACGGTAATGTTGTCATTAGTAATGCCATACCTTTTGTGGACATCAACATATTCATCTGTCTCGTCCACTATCTCCTCCTGCATGAAGAAAAATTCAAATACAGTGACCTTTACATTTCTAGAGAACCTTCATATCAAAGATTTCAAAGTCCAACTGGCATACAACTGCTGGGCAATACTTCAGCATTTTTAGCTGCTTGTTTTATAAACTGGTTACATGGTATGCAAAATGATGTGAATTTGGCTAGTGAACAGCTTTTGCTTTCATACTTCCACAAAAAAGTATCATATTATAATCTACAAAAAGACTCATAAGAACTTTATGAATACATGGTCATGTTTATCAGAGCAGGCAAGATTTAGGCCAACAATTAGTGTAAAAAGTTACCTAGAATAAGATTGATGACTTTCCTTTCTGAGACACTATTAACATGGTTTCAATATTTCAACAAGTGAAATACCCATCAACTAAATCTAGCATGTTGATGAACCAATTATTTATAACTTACCTGCAAGAGTTCTTCGAATACATCCTCAAGGGTAATGATACCAATTACCTCCCCATCTTCAATATCATGGACAAACGAGCCACACATTGGTTGCTGCATCATTCTGTTGCAAAGAGGTGGGTTTACTTCCATTGACCTGCTTATTTTGCCAATTCTCGATGTCAACAGCAACACTTTCTGACTTCGCTACTTTAGATAACAGAGGAGTTGTTGGTTTGGAGTCTTCACTCGCTTCTTTATTTTCTTCGGTCTTTCCTACATCAGCATGTGGGAGATTTTTGGTTTTCCCCTTAGCCTTCACAACAGCAGCCATATGACTGCTTCCTTTTTGAAACTCATTCAGTATATCATATAGTGGCATATCTGATGGAACCCTGATGGGATTTCAAAGATGAGCATATTGTTCACAAACAAGCACCAAAGAAAAAAAAAAGTCCTGCTCTCAAACCTTGGAATTCTCCTTATAGAAACAGCACTAACAGGTGTCTCTGTCTCAGCACGAACAGTGAGAAGACTTTTCACCTGGTTCCAATATGCAATCTCAAATAAGATAACTAAAAAAACATATTTTAGCCAACCACATGCTTGAGACATCTGCTGAAGCACAATGCAGTAGGATCTTTAGAAAATTTTAGATAATTGACACCCACCAGAAGAAGGCCAATAATGTTTTTGGGATTCCCTGAATAAACAGGGACACGACTGTGGCCCCGGGCAAGAATCTTGCCAATCACTTCCCTGAGTACAAGAACAAAACAAAATGATCTTCAGAATCATTTAACAAACTTGTAGCAATAAACAGAAGGTAACTATCAGAAAGGTATTCTTGGTCACAATAACTGCTTAGAAAGGCTTGTTTGAGGCTCAACCAGCCTTAGGCCTCAATGCAAGGCTCTTTAATTTGCCTTGAGGCTTAAGGATAAAGTTACATCATAAAAAGGCTCATGTAATATGTTGTCCTCATTTCTATCCTTGCTATTGGAAGCATCTATATCATGCTCTTAATCTTTATTTGTTTATTTAACGAAGGTAAAAAGGTTCTCCAGGTAGCGAAGCCCACCAGTCTAATTTTGAATTGACATCTAAGGAGAATGTTGATTCAATAGGAGTCATAGCCTCCTCGCAGTCTGTGCATGGGAAGAAATTTTAGAATTATAGATCCATTCATTAAATAACATCAATCTAGATGAGCAATTAGTAGTTTGCAGGCTACAACTTAGACAGTTTGGGATGAAAGAACCTGTAGGAGAAACCAAGAACAATATGTGAATAAGGAAACAGATTAGCTTTGATGTGATGAACATGGATGCTTAACCCTTGTAATAATAGAATTAACTCAACAAATAAACAGAACCACTTTTGTATAGAATATTCCCTATGAGCTAACACTTCCATTATTTTATATTTATCAAAGCAAAAGGAAATTCTAAAGCAACCAACAATGCTAACATGTTACATTGAATGCAGGAATTGGTATGCGAGCATGCCAATATGTGATGCAAATGACTCCTTGGTATATTTCATACCAAAGTTTCAAGATGTATATAACAGTTGGTGGTTGATATTGTTTGCTTTGTTATATTACCATGAGGCAGCCAAATTCTTGTGGTTGAAAGTTGAAACAGCCATTCCATACAATGTTTCTAAAAACAAAGATGAAATTTTGTACAGAAGAATCATTTCGCAAGTAGTTCGGCAAAATTTTCCAAGAACTGGGTAAAGGATGCCAAAAGGGTATGTTTGGAAGTGGAATAAAAAGAACCAGGATTATGATGGTGTAAATAGGTTAGGAAGAGAAAAAATTCATTTATGATGTATCATTTTTTTTCTGAAATATCAATTCTGACCTTCCGCAAAGAAGTTTATTCTATATACTCAAATGACTATTTGGCTTTATTCGTCCTTACTTTCCTCAAACAGGATTGCAAGATGAGTGCCAGATAAGAATTCAAAGGGCATTAAAAATTAGAGCTCTCTAATGATGGGAACATTTTGAAAACATTTTGAAGTCTTGCATGACCACTAATGAAGTTGAAAAGTTCACCTTCAGCTACAGGCTAAGAGTCCTGAAGTCATTTGAATTGGGTTCTAGAGTGGTTTACACTGTCTATTTTGCAACCTCAGAGTGATTGTTCTGTAAGGATTAAAATCAAAGAGGGTTACCATGCTAGTGAGGAAGTTACCTCCATAAATATTTTTTCACTTTTATGTAAACGACAGAAATTACATAAATTATTCAGACCCTTTATCATTTTTCAACCAAAGGAAGCCTTTTACTTGCTCAATGGTGCAAATCTATCAAAAATACTTTTTCTTCAACCCTATTTAAGCTCTATAGTTTGTTTCTTTCCATTCACAGTACTTTGTTCTAGCTGAAATCAAGTTGAATGATTGATAAGTTAATCCATTACACCAGTCATTTGCTTACTGTTTCTGTCTGAATGATGCATTTTTGGTCTGAATACTTAATTATTGCATCAAAATCTGTCATATTACAATTACTGCTATTACAACAACTATTATTATGTATTATTATTTTGTCATCATCATCATTGCCATCATCTTTATTATTAATTTATGGGAGATAATTTTAGGAATGTGAAATTTGATTGCCCTACTATAAATTGCAATCAAATTAGTGGTTTTTCAAGATCATCTAGAATCAATGTTTGCATGAGAGATGGCGAGCGCTTGACAGAAAAGCAACAATATTTATCATTTATTGGAGCATGCCAAGCAAGAAAATGTTTACATGTGCAGCAGATTAAGGTAGTTCTAAGTTCAAAGTATTTAGAGTTTTGAAATTGAAGAGAACAAGCAAATTAAAAAAAAAAATCATCAGGTTGTTGCTATATACCTTTTCAGTCAAATCCAGTGCTCCACTAATTATTGTTGTCTCATCATGGGTGAGCTCGCCACCTTTACCAGCCTAACATGTTCAAAGCTATGTAAGTATAGCACAATGAACACAGAAAATTTATTCCAATTTCTGTCATTGTGGATATCTGCCCTAGTGACCATCTGAAGAATGACACTTCCATAAGAAAGTTGATGTACCTCTTTGCTATGGATAGAAACAAGAGCTTTTAACTGAGCACGTCTAAAAAGTGCAGATTCATTATGTCCGAGTGCACAATCTAGAAGCTGGGCCACATAAACAGGTTAGAAACAACTAAATAGGTGCTGCCAGTTAACGAAAAATAGAATATAATATTTAGCAGCCTTTCCGAAGATGGCATTGGTAAAGAGAAAAGCAGCACAGATAAAGCAATTATACATCAGCAATAAAAGAATACACAGTAGCGGCATGATACGCTATAATGTTCTCAATATTATAAAAATATCCAATAATAACAGTGAAAAGTTTGAAAAGTTCTCTACTGAAGAGTAAAAGGCAAAATAGATGGTAATAAAATTCAACTTGAGGGCCAAGCCACTACCCAGACCTACAATCATTAGCCAAACTACTGGCGGAGGCCCTTAATTTTGCAAAAAATACTTGAAATAAGCTACCGCTATCAAGAAACATACATAAGAAAAACTAATAACCATCAATAAAAGGATAATATTATAGAATTCAATAAGTGATGAAAAGAAAATGGCTTTTTGGTATAACAGGTTTACAAGCTGCGTTTCAGCTCATAAGAACCACAAATTAGACTAGTAAGTAATACATACGAGGACCAGGATTAATTACTAAGTAACAAAGAGGTGGAAATAAAGTACTTATAGGGTGCAAAATATCACGTAAAGGAACCATGAATTGATTAACAATTAGAGAAACTGGTGCAAAAAAGACAAGTCATGAACTTTCTTCGTAAGTGAATTATTATTTATATCATACACTCACCACACATTTTAACGATTTATGATCACTCAAATTACTTGAAAGTAAACTGAAGGTGTTCATCTTGAAAGATAGAAAAAAAGAGAACAAAGGAAAACAGTTAAATATAAAATAAAAAGTAAAAGATTTACTTAGTACTGCTTTATATAGCCAGTACTGTTTGAAACAAATTATAACATGAATGTATGATTCTCTTGCATGTAGAAATTACCTTCCCAATAGGATAAGCTACCGGATAACATATGAACATCACAATGCACACAAGCCATACAAGATTAGCGCCCACAGCTAAACCATATCTCGTGCATATGGCTTGCGGAATAACCTGAACCACTTAAAACAAAATTGGTATATTTTTCTTAATCTTATTGATTTGGCATTGACAAAAATCAAGTGAAGCATCATTAAAGCATTATCAATTTGGAAGAATGTACCTCTCCAAAAGCTAGAACAAATGTAACAGACAAGATAATGGCCAAACAGGATGAAATATCTGATCAAGAAATATAGGAAGAGCCTGCACGATGGTATGACTAATGTGAAATAAACAGAAGAAAGTAAAAGAAACAGAGTTGATAAAAGAGTAACTAAACTTTTTCCTAAACTAAATAAACCTTAAAGTATACAAGGCACCAAAGTTCTAAATCAAATGGAATAGGGATATCTTTGTTTCTCCATGAAATGGAACACATCACTGTTTGTTCCTATTTCAGCAGCCATCCTACTTGCACATCCTGCTAGATATTAGAGGTGGGCATAGGCTGGGCGGCCATGAGCCAGCCCAAATATATCCTTAAAATTTTCTCAGTCTAAGCCTATACTTTTGGCTAAGAAAAGTCTTTGTGCACCGCCTCCGATGCACAAAGCACGCACTAGCCGCGCAGATTGGCCGTTTGCGCGTGCGGTGCAGAGAAGGCCCAATGGCCCTCCGTACGCGCAAACAGCCAATCCGCATGGCCGGTACACAAAGTCTTTTCCTTACGGCCTATGGGGTTGGATCGGGCTTGACATTTTAGGCCCATTCAAATTTGAGGCTAGGCTGAGCCTAAAAATAATAGACTGGACTTAGCCCGACCCAAAATATGCATGGTTTTATATTTATATATATATATATATATAGAGAGAGAGAGAGAGTTGGGCAGTCCATTTTCTGTTTAAAAAAAAGGAAGCATTTATATATCATACCATATCCCTATACTGTTGCATCACATCTCTTTGTTATTATATTATAAGCATAGGGACATGATATAACATCTGTGTGTTGTTGTGTTATATTCCTATCCTTCTATATTATAAGCATAGGAATATGCTACAGCAGTCTAGGGATATGATATAGCAGTAAGGGATATGATATATATATTCCTTATTGTTATACCATATCTTTGTGCTATCATATCATAAGCATAGTGTTATGATATAAAAACATTGCGATATGAATATCCCAATAGTGCTATTTCATATCCTTTTGCTATTATATTATAAGCATCAGGATATAATATAATAACACGTGGATATGTTTCTTTGGTAGAGGCATGAGGTGTATTATGCTGTCTCATAAATGCTTATCTTTTTTCAGTTTAAAAAAAGTAGCTAATGATGGTTAATGGATGGCTTTTTAGCTTTAAGATCCATGCGGAATAAATAGTAAGGGAGACAAATGAATTTGGACTTCGTTACATGTGAATGTAGCCAAATCTATTTCTCTTCTCTCTCTATATATATATATATATATATATATATATATAGTACGGGTTGGACTCAGGTCTATCCTAATAGA
Organism: Calamus simplicifolius; assembly: GCA_900491605.1. Lineage (NCBI taxonomy): Eukaryota > Viridiplantae > Streptophyta > Magnoliopsida > Arecales > Arecaceae > Calamus > Calamus simplicifolius. The sequence continues at coordinate 439,712 of UESW01004186.1, forward strand.
TCACCACCGAGCTGATTTGGATTAGCCTTACTTGGCCCGATCCAATGTCTTGGGTTGCCATTTTTGCCCTTGGCCCGGCCTGAGCCGATTCGACCCAACTTATGCCCACCCCTACATGATATGATCCATTTCTCTCCTCTTCTTCTTTCTTTATTTCTTTCTGCTCTGTTTCTTCCTCTTCTTTCTTTCCTTTTTTTTTCCCCTTTCTTTACTTTTTTTTTCCTTCTTTCTTTTGTCTTCTATGTTCTTTCCCTTCTTCCTTCTTCTTTCTTCCTTTCTTTCTCTCTTCTTTCTATTCCTTTCTTTGTCCTTTTTTTTTTTTTTCCTTTTCTTTCTTTGTTCTTCTTCTCCCTTCTTTCTTTTTTTCATTTTTTCAGTCTTTTTCTCTTTTTTTACTTTATTTTTTTGTTTCCTTTAGAAGGGATTGAGGAAAATGTTGTTTATAAAATTAAAACAAATTAGTTAAAATCAAGAAGTATAATTGAAATCAAAGTTTGTTGTACTGATTAAATGAACGGAAAGTCCCAACCCATTGAAAGTGGAATCTCCGATCACTCAATATGTACCATATGGGCTAAAAATGATGCGTAAATTTAAGTTCAGTTAAATGACAAACCTCCATGGCTGCAGCATTGCATAAAAGCAGAGTCACAAGAAGTTGGTGCTGCTTCTGAACGACAGGAAGGATGGTGGCTGTTACAAGAGAAAACAACAATTAATAAAAAGGATGAGTGGATGCTACTTTTAAACAAAAAGAAGAAAGGCAGTTGCAAGAAGGGACAAACAACTGATCAATGAAAAAGAACCGAACGACAGAAAAAAAAAAAAAAAAACAGAAAATGATCGGGTTAATAAATTAAATATTATAATATGGCACAATGCAACAGTGAACAACATCTGCTAGCAGCCTTTCTTATAGTGAAGCGTGCCAACAGTCTTATCATAGCAATATCTCCAATTCAATAACTCACGCGCTAAAAGATCACTCAAAGATCAAACAAACTTATACTTTGAAAATGTGAGATATCTCAGATCAAAATTGTACACCTCCAACCAAAACAGCATTTGCTGCAATCCAATCAATTCAAATTAGCATAATTTAAAATCATATATTCAACAACAGAAGTCAAATTCTCAAATATTCATTCTTCCAAATCCATTCTACACTTATTTATATTTTTGTATATTTTAAAAAATTGAATTATGTGAAAAACTATCGGCACTTATAAACATGAACGCAGACTTAACCATTCCTCTGGCAATCTCAAAAAATTAAATCAGAACGGAGAAGGAACAGGAGCAGAACTAGCTGAACCAAGGACCGATCGTAATCTTCATTAGAAAATCAATCAAATCCCCTCCATGATTCTCACGAATTGAGACGAACATCGTCAAAAGGATCAAAAAGAGCTTAAGATTTCTCCATTCCTGATTAGCTAAACACGAGGTAATCAAACAGGGCAAAAAAAAGCTCAAAATTTCCCCATACCGAACCGGCTAAGCTAGGGAGAGACGCATCGCATCTCCACCTAAGAATCAGAATCAAAATCAATAACCAGATCGGACCTGCCTGCTTCTTCTCTGCGGGGGTGCCGCTGCGTTGGAGGATCTCGAGCTCGACGAGGCCGAGTGACATGAGCCCTAGGGTGAGCCCCGACATGATTCCGGCGAAGAGCACCAGCACGAACGAGATCCCCGCGTTCGTGTACCAGTGCAGAGACCCGAACGCGATTTCCTCCTCCAGAACCAAACCCGTCCCCCCTCCCCTCCGTCGCCGCCCATTCCCACCGCCGCCACCATCCTCGCCACCGCGAGGGCATTCAACACGTGCATCGCTCCGAACAACCCAACCAGCCACCCGCACCACCACCAGCTCCCTGAATCCTATTTATTCGCGTGCGTGCGTGTATATATATATATATATATATATATATATATATATATATATATATGATTAAAAAAACATAATTATGATTATATAATATTGGCATCTTTGGGTTACGAGATCCGAGGAAGGCTTCAGACGGGCGTTTGGAGCCTTTGGACCGGGGAAATGAGGCAATGGGAGTGGGAGGCGTTTTACGCTTACCCGCGGCTGAGGTTCAAACTAAAAACCGGTGCTGGAAGTGCCGCCCACGGGTTCACCGGCCGTCTAAATTCTTTTTCTTTTTAAATTACCTCTAAAGTTATAGAGGTGCAATCAAGTTGAATCGAAACGATACAGTGCTGCGTTTGATTTGATCCTAAAATTTAAGGTTTAATTTGAGCTTGATCGTATTTTTTTTTATTTAGAGCTGAACTAGAATTTGACGAAATACTTGCTCAGACTCGATTAATTCAACTTAAAATTTTATATAAAAATTTAAAAAATAATTTTTAAATTAAAATAAAATATATTTTTAATTAAAAATTTAAAAAAGTTTAAGATTTATAATATAATAATAATATAATTAAAATAATATTATAATATATATAATTATAAGAATAAAATAGTAAATTATATATGTTCGATTAAGTTTATAAGCTTTTTAAATTAATTTTAATATTTAAATTTAATTTGATAATATACTTGAGTAGTTTAAGCTTGACTTGACAAACAATGAACTAATTTTAAATATTTTTTTAGTTAATTTTATCCTACTCACATGTTGTCTTGACTCAATTACATTATCAAATCCAATAAAAGGTTTAACGTACTTGCTCTGAACAACTCCAGCAAATGCATCAATTTTAAAAAAAAAAAAAAAAAAAAGTCACGTTGCGATCATAAAAGAGGCTTGAGCTGTCTCTATATATATATATATATATATCATAAAAAATCCTTTGGGAATCCCATGCACCTACATGTTTAATATATTTTATTTTTAACAAAACACGTGCTATAACAAGTTATTTTGATCCGCACAGCTATCCTTTTGCTGGGATTTGTATATAAAACAAACGAGAGGCATATAATACTATAGTTTTATATACTAGCGTAGATGGACAAAGGTGCCCTACCTTTTTTTTTTTCCAAGTGAAAGGGAAACCAACTGTTTGACAAAGTGAACTTTGAGCGAACAGGTGCGATCAACATTTGTAATACACTTGTGTCCATGATATGATGAACTCAAACCAGCTCAAGGTGAACCGAACCATTTGGAAACATGATGGTTCGCACTATCGGTTTGGTACAAAAGAAGAGCCGATTGAATCGATCCTGAACCAACCAAGCCAGCCCGAATTGAATCAAACCATCCGGTTTGGCCCAAATCAAACCATTCCACCTAATCAGTATGCCATCGGTATGGTACAGTACACTCCATACTAAAATATACTGGTCCAGTACCAAAATGGTACCAGTTCTCAATACGGTGAACCTTGCTTGCATCAATAAATAAATTAATTATTCTACCACATTATAGAGTTAAGCATGGACATCTCTTCCCCTTCTACTTGCAGCAGCTTGCGCTCTGGCTTCTCTTGAAGAGAGCATGACCTTCAAATTAGGCTCAGCATAATTAGCACCATCTTCTTCTGGCTTTTATACTGAAATATAACTCTTAATTGAAGTAAATGAGTCACAATATGCCCACTTTTCAGAAGCACTTTCCTCGATTATTTGTAAAGATTCAGATCAAGTTAGCATGGAACTAGATTTCACTATGTGGACATGAATTTATGGAAAACATAGAATTAGTAACAGATGTACTTGTGGAAGGATCTCATTTTCAGCATTATTTGACATGCTTGCAGATTCTTCTTTAGTGCTTGGTACTAAATACCCAATTTGGCACTACTTAATAATTTTTCAAAAATAGCACCAGTATTAAGGGTGTGCATGAGTTAGATCAAGCTAAAAATAAAAAAAATTTTAGCTTAAGATATTGAAGCAGGCAAGCATTGAATAGTTGAACCCTTAAAATAATAAAAAAAAGCTTCGATAAAAGAATATCAAATAACATCTGTTTTAATCCATTGTCCTATCTTCATCTACTAAGATATAAATATAAATTTATGCTTTTAATATATACATACATACATACACACACACACATATATATATATATATATATATGGTTTAAAATTCTTACCTAACCTTATTTGACATCCACTTTTAAAGAAAATATGTGTGTATTATTGTAGTGTTGAATTAACCTACTTTCTACTCGATATATTTTGTTTAGTGGTTTTAAAGTTTTATTTTATGATTAAATCTATTTTCAATGTTTGATTTGTATTTATATGATATATCCATCAAAAATATATATGGATATAATTTTAATATATAGCTAACATTCATAATCTTATTTATGATCATTAAATAAAAAATGGGTCACAATATAAACATATTAATATCTCGAGCACTTAAAGTCTTCTCTCCCAGTGGAGAGCTAACTCTCCTACTTTGTTGTTCCATGAAAGAAAGCCATAAAGACAACCCTTGCAAAAATTGGCACACTTCTATGTGGAAAAGAAACATCATGCGGTTCGTAGTTATTACTGTTGGATTTTGATTTTTTCTTTGCGTAAAGTGAAGTGTTTTGTGAATTTCCCCACGGATTGTGCATCTATCATTCATAAATTGAGAGAGAGAGAGAGAGAGTAGAGAAATTAACCTGAAGCTCTTCCACTGGAAACTCGATGGTAGCATGTATATCATCCAATTATTATCACGTTTTTAAAATGGTACCTTGTGATAACCACAAAATAAATAAATAATAAAAATAAAGGGATGGTTGATACATCTGGAAGATTACATATATACATTCATGAACTTACACTACAAGAAAATACTGAAATAGCGATGCAAATTTAGCGACGCATCGTTGCGTTGCTAAATTGCGACCACATTGCGATGCCTCCGCGACAACAAAACATTGCAACGCAATTAGCGACGCATTAGCGACTCAATAAACTAGAAAATTAAAAAAATTTAATTTTTTAATTTAGCGATGCAAGTAATACGTCGCAATATTTTTAAATTTAGTTTTTATAAAATAGAATTATGAAATATAAAATATTGCGACGCAACTCAGTGCGTCACAATATTTTAAAAAAATTAATTATGTTAAATAGCGACGCATTAGCGACGCAATAAACTAGAAAATTAAAAAAATTATTTTAATTTAGTGACGCACTAATTGCATCGCAATAATTTTAAATAAAATTAATATTTATAAAATATAATTATGAAATAAAAATATTACGATGCAACTCAGTGCATCGCAATGTTTTTAAAAAAAGAATTATGTTAAATAGCAACACAATAGCGATGCAATAAAATAAATTAATAAAAAAAAAATTTTAATTTAGCGACGCAAGTATTGCGTCGCAATGATTTTTAAAAAATTAAATTTTATAAAAATATTAAAAAGAATTATGAAATAAAATATTGCAACGCAACTGAGTGCGTCGCAATGTTTTTAAAAAAATTAATTATGTTAAATAGCGATGCAATAGCGACGTAATAAAATAGTAAATTAATAAAAATAATTTTTAATTTAGTGAAGCAAGTATTGCATCGCAATATTTTTAAAAAATTAAATTTTATAAAAATATAATTAAAAGATGAAAAAATTAAAAATAAAACATTGCGACGCACGAAATGCGTCGCAATTGTTTTAAAAAAATTAATTTTGGTACATGCGTCGGATCGGTCATCACCAATCAGGATCGATCATGGCTTCGATCGATCACAACCGTTGGATCGTCGCCGATCGGATCGATCGCGACGGTCCGAGATCATTCATCGCCGATCGGGATCGATCATGGCTTTGATCGATCGCAACCATCGGATCGTCGCCGATCGGATCGATCGCAACAGTTCGAGATCGGTCATGGCCGATCGGGATCACGGCTAGGATCGATCACAACCGTCGGATCGTCGCCGATCGGACCAATCGCAACGGTCCGAGATCGGTCATGGCCGATCGTGATCAGGGCTTGGATCGATCGCAACCATCGGATCATCGGCGATCGGATCGATCGCAACCGAGATCGATCGTGGCCGATCGGGATCAGGGCTTGGATCGATCGTAACTGTCGGATCGTCAGTGATCGGACCGATCGCCATAGTTCGAGATCGATCGTGGCCGATCGAGATCAGGGCTTGGATCGATCGCAACCGTCGGATCGTCGGCGATCAGACCGATCGCCACGGTCCGAGATCGATCGTGGCCGATCGGGATCAGGGCTTGGATCGATCGCAAATGTCGGATCGTCAGCGATCGGACCGATCACCGCGGTCGGAGATCGGTCGTGGCCAATCGGGATCAGGGCTTGGATCGATCGCAACCGTCGGATCGTCGGCGATCGGACCGATCGCAACGGTCCGAGATCGGTCGTGGCCGATCGGGATCAGGGCTTGGATCGATCGCCACCGTCGAATCGTCGGTGATTGGACCGATCGCAACGGTCCAAGATCGGTCATGGCCGATCGGGATCATAGCTTGGATCGATCGATCGTCGGCGATCAGACCGATCGCCACGGTCCGAGATCGGTCATGGCCGATCGAGATAAGGGCTTGGATCGATCGCAACCGTCGGATCGTCGGCGATCGGACCGATCGCCATGGTCCGAGATCGGTCGTGGCCGATCGGGATCAGGGCTTGGATCGATCGCAACTGTCGGATCGTCCGCGATCGGACCTATCGCAACGGTTTGAGATCGATTGTGGCCGATCGGGATCAGGGCTTGGATCGATCGCAACCGTCGGATCGTCGGCGATCGGACCGATCGCAACGGTCCGAGATCGATCGTGGCCGATCGAGATCAGGGCTTGGATTGATCGCAACCGTCAGATCGTCGCCGATCGGACCGATCGTAACGGTCCGAGATCGGTCATGGACGATCAGGATCAGGGCTTGGATCGATCGCAACCATCAGATCATCGGCGATCAGACCGATCGCAACGGTCTGAGATCGGTCATGGCCGATCGAGATCAGGGCTTGGATCGTTCGCAACCATCGAATCGTTGGCGATCGGACCGATCGCAACGATCCAAGATCGATCGTGGCTGATCGAGATCAGGGCTTGGATCGATCGCAACCATCGGATCATCGCCGATCGGACAGATCACAACGGTCCGAGATTGGTTGTGACTGATCGGGATCAGGGCTTGGATCGATCGTAACCATTGGATCATCGGCGATCGGACCGATCGCAACGGTCCGAGATCGGTCGTGGCCGATCGGGATCAGGGCTTCGATCGATCGCAACAGTCGGATCGTTGATGATCGGACCGATCGCAACGGTCCGAGATCGGTCATGGCCGATCAGGATCAGGGCTTGGATCGATCGCAACCGTCGGATCGTCGATGATCGGACCGATCGCAACGGTCCATGATCGGTCATGGTCGACCGAGATCAGGGCTTGGATCGATCGCAACCGTCGGATCGTCGATGATCGGACTGATCGCCATGGTCTAAGATCGGTCGTGGCCGATCGTGATCAGGGCTTGGATCGATCGCAATCGTCAGATTGTCGGCGATCGGACCGATCGCAACGGTCCGAGATCGATCGTGGCTGATCGGGATTAGGGATTGGATCGATCGCAACCGTCGGATCGTCGCTGATCGGACTGATCGCAACGATCCGAGATCGATCATGGCCGATCGGGATTAGGGCTTGGATCGATCGCAACCGTTGGATCGTCGGCGATCGGACCGATTGCAATGGTTTGAGATCGGTCATGGCCAATCGGGATCAGGGCTTGGATCGATCGCAACCGTCGGATCATCGGCGATCGGACCAATCACAACGGTCCGAGATCGATCGTTGCCAATCGGGATCAAGGCTTGGATCGATCGCAACCATCGGATCGTTGGTGATTGAACCGATCACAACGGTCCGAGATCGGTCGTGGCCGATCGGGATCAGGGCTTGGATCGTTCACAACCGTCGGATCGTCGCTGATCGGACCGATCGCAACGGTCCGAGATCGATCGTGGTCGATCGGGAATAGGGATTGGATCGATTGCAACCGTCGGATCGTCGGCAATCGGACCGATCACCACGGTCCGAGATCAGTCGTGGCCGATCGGGATCAAGGCTTGGATCGATCACAACCGTCGGATCGTCGGCGATCGGACCGATCGCCACGGTCCGAGATCGGTCGTGGTCGATCAGGATCAGGGCATGGATCGATCGCAACCATCTGATCATCGGCGATCGGACCGATCGCAACAGTTCAAGATCGATCGTAGCCGATTGGGATTAGGACTTTGATCGATCGCAACCGTCGGATCATCGCCGATCGGACCGATCGCCACAGTCCAAGATCAGTCGTGGTCGATCGGGATTAGGACTTGGATCGATCGCAACCATCGGATCGTCGCCGATCGGACCGATCGCTATGGTCCGAGATCGGTCATGGCCGATCGGGATCAGGGCTTGGATCGATCGCAACCGTCGGATCATCGGCGATCGGACCGATCGCAATGGTCCGAGATTGGTCATGGCCGATCGGGATCAGGGCTTGGATCGATCGCAACCATCGAATCATCGGCGATCGAACCGATCGCAATGATCTGAGATCGATCGTGGCCGATCGGGATTAGGGCTTGGATCGATCGCAACCATCGAATCATCGCAGATCGGACCGATCGCAACGGTTCGAGATCGGTCATGGCCGATCGGGATCAAGGCTTGGATCGATCACAACCGTCCGATCATCACCGATGCATCGATCGCAACGGTCTGAGATCAGTCGTGTCCGATTGAGATCAGGGCTTGGATCGATGGCAATCGTCGGATCATTGCCGATTGGACCGATCGCAATGGTCCGAGATCGATCGTGGCCGATAGGGATCAGGGCTTGGATCGATCGCAACCGTCGGAACATCGGTGATCGGACCGATCGCACGATCTGAGATAGGTCATGGCCGATCAGGATCAGGGCTTGGATCGATCACAACCATCGGATCGTCAGCGATCGGACCGATCACCACGGTCTGAGATCGGTCATGGCCGATCGGGATCAATGCTTGGATCGATCGCAACCGTTCGATCGTCGCCGATCGGACCGATCGCCACAGCTCGAGATTGGTCGTGGCGGATCGAGATCAAGGCTTGGATCGATCGCAACCATCGGATCATCGCTGATCGGACCGATCAAAATGGTCCGAGATCGATCATGGCCGATCGGGATCAGGGCTTGGATCGATCGCAACCGTCGGATCGTCGACGATCGGACCGATCGCAATGGTTCGAGATCGGTCATAGCCGATCGGGATCAAGGCTTGGATCGATTGCAACCGTCGGATCATTCGTGATCGGCCCGATCGCAACGGTCCAAGATCGGTCATGGCCAATCGGGATCAAGGCTTGGATCGATCGCAATCATCAGAACATCGGCGATCAAACCGATCGCAACGGTCCGAGATCGGTCGTGGTCGATCGGGATTAGGGCTTGGATCGATGGCAACCGTCGGATCGTCGGCGATCGGACCGATCGCCATGGTCCGAGATCGATCGTGGCCGATCGGGATCAGGGCTTGGATCGATCGCAACCGTTGGATCATCGTCAATCGGACCGATCACCACGGTCCGAGATCGATCGTGGCCGATCGGGATCAGGGCTTGGATCGATCGCAACCGTCGGATCATTGGCGATCGGACCGAGCGCAATGGTCCGAGATCGGTCGTGGCCGATCGGGATCAGAACTTGGATCGATCGGAACCGTCAGATCGTCGGCGATCGGATCGATCACAACGGTCCGAGATTGGTTGTGGCTGATCAGGATCAGGGCTTGGATCGATCGCAACCGTCGGATCGTCGGCGATCGGACCGATTGCAATGGTCCGAGATCGGTCGTGGCCGATCGGGATCAGGGCTTGGATCGATCGCAACCGTCGGATCATCGGCAATTGGACCGATCGCAATGGTCCGAGATCAGTCGTGGCCGATCAGGATCAGGGCTTGGATCGATAGCAACCATTGGATCGTCGGCGATTGGACCGATCGCTACGGTCCGAGATCGGTCGTGGCCGATCGGGATCAGGGCTTGGATCGATTGCAACCGTCGAATCATCGGCGATCGGACCGATCGCAACGGTTCGAGATCGGTAGTTGTCGATCGGGATCAGGGCTTGGATCGATCGCAACCGTCAGATCATCAGTGATTGGACCGATCGCAACGGTCCAAGATCGGTTATTACCGATCGGGATCACAGCTTGGTTCAATCGCAACCATCGGATCATCGGTGATCGGACCGATCGCCACGGTCCGAGATTGGTCGTAGCCGATCGGGATCAGGGCTTGGATCAATCGCAACCATCGGATCATTGGTGATTGAACCAATCGCAATGGTCCAAGATCGGTCGTGGCCGATCGGGATCAAGGCTTGGATCGATCGCAACCATCGGATCGTCGGCGATCGGACCGATCGTCACGGTCCATGATCATTCGTGGCCGATCGGGATTAGGGCTTGGATTGATCGTAACCGTCGGATCGTTGGCAATCGGACCGATCGCCACGGTCCGAGATCGATCGTGGTCGATCGGGATCAGGGCTTGGATCGATCGCAACCATCGGATCGTCGGCGATCGGACCGATCGCCACGGTCCGAAATCGATCGTGGCCGATCGGGATCAGGGCTTGGATCGATCGCAACTGTCGGATCGTCGCCGATCGGACCGATCGCAATTATTTTCAGAAAATATAATTTTTATCTAATAAAAATATTTCAATGCATTATCGATGCATTTTCCCAGAAAATAAAAATAAATTTCAGAGAAAACAAGTTTTAATATTGTGACGCATATATTGCGTCGCAATGTTTTTTAGAAAAATAAATGTTATATAAAATATAAAAATAAAACATTGCGATGCAATATATGCGTCGCAATTATTTTCAGAAAATATAATTTTTATCAAATATAATTATCAAATAAATATATTGCGACGCGGTTCGTAGTTATTACTGCTGGATTTTGATTTTTTTCTTTATGTAAAGTGAAGTGTTTTGTGAATTTCCCCACAGAACGGAAGTTGCCACCATTGCATTTATCATTCATAAAATTGAGAGGGAGAGAGAGTAGAGAAATTAACCTGAAGCTCTTCCACTGGAAACTCAATGGTAGCATGTATATTATCCAATTATTATCATGTTTTTAAAATGGTACCTTGTGATGACCATAAAATAAATAAATATAATAAAAATAAAGGGATGGTTGATACATCTGGAAGATTACATATATACATTAATGAACATAGGTATGGACTTCAATTCTATATAATTATTTTTTCTTTTTAAATTAAGAATATAAACTCATAAATTTATTTTATTAAGTGCATATTTTAATGCTCATTAATAATGAATTGAAGCACATGCATATGGGCGGTGGGATGAATTTTAAAAAAAAAAAAAAAATGCTATATAAGAATGGGATTGGATTGGATAGAAGATGAAAATAATAAAAGATCTTTTTTAATTTTTTAAATGCTAAATATGATAATTTATTAAAATATTTTTGATGATTTTTTAAAATATTTAATTTAATAAATTCTTTAAAATATATATTAATTATATAAAGAATAAATTCTTGATAATTTAAATTTTTATATTTTATAAAAATAATTTATGGTAGTTAAAATAAAAGATATAATTTGTTAAAATAAAAGCATGCTCTGATATCACTAATTGAAATAAAAATATGCTAATAAAAAAATTAACGATGTTGAAGCAACTTGATCTATATTTATTTTAGTAAAATAAAAAAAAATAAAAAAAATTGTTTCCGATCAAAATATTCGAATATTCTAACGAAGCGAGTGAAATCTTTCTTATATGGCAACCATCAAACACCTTTTTATTTTTCGATATATCTTAATCGTCCGATAAGAATCCCATGGCTATTATAGGATTGATTTAGCCACTGGCCCACTACCCAAAACCCAATCTCTCTCTCTCCTTTTATAATTCTATTAACGCAGTCGGCGAAAGCGGAGGAGAGAAGAGGCGTTTCGATGGAGGGGAAGAAGGAAGAGGAGGCCACGGGTTGGCCACCTTCTCCTTCTTTGTGATGGTGGATTACGTCTTCCTCCTAATTTTCTTCTCTTTTCTCTACTGCTTCATCCTTAGGATCTTGCAAACATTTAGTCTCGTACGTATATCAAAGCATCCCTATTAATTCTTACCTTCATGGTCGATCGTAGTATCTCTGCAACCAATGGCAATGGGAGTGAGTGAGGCCTCTCCAAAATGGACTCTCGGGATGATTCACTTTCGGGCGCGAGGTTTAGGAATGAATTCTCCGGTCGTCCTCCTATAAAAGGAACAGGGGAACGCTTTCTATAATTATAACGTCAAAACAATGGTATTATTAGTCCCACATCGAAAATTATTAAGAAAATAAATTGCTATAAATTGTTGCAGTATCAAATCTCCAATCGCCGAGCTCAGTTGCGCGGGCTTATCACCCCAGCGGGGGGCATTAAACGGCGCGGATGGGGCGAGTTTCAGCTGTGTTCTGTAACCGGAGCAGTTTTCGGTCCCTGTTAAGGTAGACTGTGGTTAATAATAAACAGGAATAGGAATAGGTTTAATTAATTAATTAATAAGGATAAGGAGGAACACGAACATGACTGGAACTTCTGGAACTTCTTCACGACGAACAGGGAACATCTTCTTCTACGCAGGACGAACAGGGGACTGGAACAGGGGCTTCATCTTCTACTTTAACAAACCCTAACAACGCACACGAACTTCTTTAACAGGAACATGAAACATCTTCTATACACAGCTTCTCCAGACGGCCAAATTTTTTTTGATAGAGTAGTACAATTCTTTTCTGCAACCATATGGATCCCATGTCTTTCGATCATGCATGTTTGTTAGGTGATCATGGGCGGACAGAGAGTCATGGGGGAGACGTTTGCAGGTATGTGTCCCATGAAATCATTATTGACATTCTAAAATTGTGTAGCACCCTGTGTACTACTAAATACTAGGAGCAATTTTGCTGACAAAATATTGTGGTCTGAGTTCTTATATTGTATAAGATTTTTGTATTCAGTTCTTTTCTTCGGTAAACTTCCTATTAGTTAGATAGCGTTTTACTTCTTCCTTTTTCACTCGAAATCCATCATATGTGCATTTGTATGCTGGTTCAATAATGCAGTGAAGGTATACATTTTCAATATCTTCATATGATATATTAAGTAGCTAGTCCTTAACAATAAATACACTTATTCAAAATTTAATTTCATGTCCTCAAATGTTGAATCCCTGATGTTGACTTTCTTAAAAAATAAAATTACAGGGCTGTGGCATATATTCCTTTGACAGTGCTAGCAGTTCCAGCATCAATACTGACGGTAAGCATGAATGTCTTGTAATTTTTGAGATAGTTGAACACCTTGTCATTGTATTTTTTTGTCTCTTGTTATCAAGCACTTCCACTATATGGACAATTTTAGTACTGTTAGTCCCCTATATCTTTCAAACTATCATTCTGGCTGCAGTATTTAATATGCTGAGTTTTTAATTTTCATTCATTGTACTTGTCTTTGGGTTGCAGATCATATGTACATACATGTATGAATGCGTGCATGCATACATGCATCTGTACACCAATACAGACATACATACATATCTACATCTATATATGTATATACACATGCATATGTGTCTATATATGTATGAATTTTTATATGGTTGCTCTTTGTGCAGTATGCAATGTACTTATGAATTGCATCAAGTAGATAGATGGGATGCAGTATACAATATATTTGTAACAATTGGGCACAGATATAACATCAGGTAGATAGATGGATAATGTTAACTTTGTTGTTTTTCATTGCATACTAACATTTAATATGTGATACGGATGTCTCAAGGATCACATGTAATGCTTGTTTCAGTGATCACAATTTTTGATAATACATGATGTTAGAGGGGAAAAAGGGTTCTGGTGAAGGTTTGAGATATCTGAAGTTTGCATGTTCGCTTCACAAATTTGTAATATAAACATACAGAGACACAGACAAATGCAGATAGAGAGAGATCAAGTGGTCCATTTCCCATGAGATCACATGAATGTGACTCCCAAGAAGCCAGCTGACTTCCCATCCTGGTATAATATAGTCATCTTAATATTATTCTTTAACATTTTGATAATGCATACTTTTAAATAATACCTCTATATTTACTTATGAACTCCCATTATCTTCTTAGACATGTTTTAGAGAAAGACAGACCAAAAAGAATATAAACTCACACAAAAGGGTGTGTGATTATCAATTGCCTTAATGTCACATGGGATTACTCTTTGATCAGGAAATAGGAGCGGATATTTGTTATTTTGAAGGATTTTAGTCATTATACTAGGAAGTTTTTCTTATGTATTAATGTATTGGCACTAAATCACTGTGAAAGATGGTGTACAGAAACTATTTTAGTAGTTATACCCCGACTGATATTTTAAGATAGCATTGGAACTAGCTTGAATATTGAACAAATTATGCTTGAATGTGGACAACAGATGCTTACAGCGACAAGTCCAATCATTAGCACCTCTATCCCAAGGGCTTGCTCCAGGGAAAGGTCCAGGTTGTAAACATTGGTGATGGCACTTTAGTACTATACTGCTAAGGAAGAAGAGGTTGATCATAGATGGAAATGTGCTTAAGTTTATCAAATTCTTTATTGTCACTCATCAATAATTATGACGACAAAACTGCAGTGGAGCATGCATTTTACTGATCATCCGTTCATTGATCATCATGATTAAGATTAGGTTCATGAAGATGGAGGATGATTAGACTTTGAAAAGATTAAGAAAGACCGAAAGTTAATCTTCACAAGTTGCTGCATGTTTGCTACATTAGACAAAACAAGTTAGAGAATTACAACCAGGACAACTGAAATATGGTGCTTTGGAAAGGAATAAAATTCGTAGTAGGACTTGAAGCATGGCTAGGCGTGTGGAGATAGATATATCAGAAAAGTTCAATTATGTTAATGAACTCAGTGAGACTGAAGATAATGAATGCAAAATGCTGTATGCAGAAATTTTGTGGTACCATCTGCAAGTAAAGGTAGTGGGCAAGATTTCACAAAGGGGATAAGCCCACAGTGTTGGAAATCACTAGATATTTTCATAAAATAAGTTCATTAACCAGTTATGGTCTCAGCTATCTGGGATCTTGGGAGTGACAGACTTGGGATGATGGACTAATGGCATTAAGTTATTGCTTTCACAAGTTCTTTTTAGGGATGATGGACTAATGGCAGCAATCATAGCTTTTTTCCATGCCTCAGCAGTATTATGACCAAAATACCTTTCCTCCTTTCTAATGCATTGTTTGACTGGTGGTCAAATTGATATGAAATCATATTCTTTATTGTTCCCCTCTTCATCTCTGTACCATCTTTTGCCAAGTTTATCACTAGTTCCTTATTGTTGCTCACCGTGGTAGTTACCGAACCTATTGCTGACATCTTAAAGGTGCTATTACAAAGCCACTGAAGACACAGCTAGCCCCTGTGATAAGCTAGCCAAGAACATGGCCATCAACAATTACTTGCCTGTATGGCCTCTTAAGGTGGATAAGTCTTCTATGATATTTAGTGTTTTCTGCTACTTAATAACTCGATGACTTCCAGACTCATTGATCTCAAAGTCCAAGCCAGGGCAACTTTTATTTTACACATAGTGGTGCATATTCTTCTGCTGGCTCCCACTTTTTCTGTGTTGACCAGTTGTAGGTCCCAGTTCATATGGTTATTGGAGGAGTTTAGAGTATAGTGCTTTTGATGCCTCTATGTTGGCTCACTTTAGTTTTTAATCCAATGGCAATCATCTTTCTGCTAAGCAACAGGGAATTTTCATTATCATTAGTCATTTTCATACTTGATGATCTGTTTGTGTCTCTGCTTGCTCCAAAGGCTTTAGATCTGGAAATGTCAGCCATCTTGGTGAGGGGCTGAGAAAGATGGACCGAGAGATCATGGCTGAGATGTGGGCCAAAAGAGGAAGGGCCAAGATATTACTGGGTCATTAGATATATGGTAGGACTTACAGAAACGAATCTCGGGAAATATAGTAAACCTGAGACTAATTAGCATTTCCACTGGTATTTGAATATCTAATAACTAAAGTTAATTTAAAATGGCTGACTGATTAGGACATCTAAGGCTGATATTTTGATATCATTTTGGGTTATGTTTCAGGGTACATTAATTTATGTTGGCTGAGACACTATGGGCCAAGATTTTGAATATATTGGGTCAGTGAGTGCCTGATAGGCTGATACCTACATGCCATCTCAGTAGAATTATAAGCAGAAACTTTTAAAATTAACCAACATGTTGATCATGCATCCATTATCTCATTTACTCCACTTGTTTTGCAGATTTGCCTATGCTTCTTGTATCAGGAGGCTAATTGTGATATGACAGACAATGAGGCCCCATATAGCTCATGCACATGTTGATGAAATTGTTCTACTGATTTATCAGCCTTTCTGTCTACTAATATTATATTAGTTTCTTTTTCTATACATGACAGTTTTGCCTATCTAAATCTAATCCTATATTTTATTAATAGAGATGCCCTTGTTTCGGTTACTTCAGATGTTTGGACACTGCATGGTCTGTAAGATTGTTAGACAAGTACAGTTCCTTATGATAGACTCGGCATATTTAAATGCAGGTGACCTTTGGCTTAGATGAGTTGAGTTGAGTTGTTGAGTTAACCTTTGGCTGCTGAAGGAAGCCTTAAAGCAAGAATTTAGGAGCAAATCAACCTTTAGAATGGTGACCTCAACTCGACTTTCATGAGTATGGGGCTGATAATGTTGGCTGATCCCTAGTCAACTTGCTAATTAATCACCTGACAATAAAGTAAACTAGGAAATGAGCTATATTATCAGCAAGTAGACTAGCAAACAAGATTTGGTGTAGAAACGTAAAACCATTGCAGGACATTTGATGAAAAGTGGAGATGAGGATTAATGATGTGGCATGGAAAGGAAGATAGTCAAGTCGCATAGTAGTCATTTTAGATGATGCAACATCATTGAAGACATAAATTGCATAATGAAAGGATGCATAATTATGATTATCTTGAAGTTGTAAGGAGGAAAGAGTCGATATTAACAGCTGTTTTCATGATGCAATATAATAATTGAATATTGTGGATAAGTTGGAAACTTGAGACTGAAGGGTTTGTTGGGTGACTCAGGAAAGGTTGATTGAAGTAGAGTCACCAATGTTTAATGCCCACTAATAGACTACTCCATGGGAAAGGATGAGAAGTTGTCAATTGTTTTAGATACAAAAGATATAACAATATGATGTCCATGTAAATGGCCCAAAGAAAAAAGAATTCAAAGAACTCTTTACTGCATCTAAATGGAAAAATAATCATTATTATGAAATCTAGTCAGGTTTAAAGCTACGTCGTGGCTAAAACAATGGAAAAATAAATATAATAGATAAAAGGCTGCACGGTGGATCATGTTGGTTGCTAGGTCTAGGAATAGATCTGTTATTGTTTTATGAGTCAAAGTTTGAAATCTATGGGTCAGGCATCTAAGGAAGTGACTAACTTGGAAAATGAAATATTTTTCAAAATTTTGTAATGGCATGGAACAATAGATATGTTAAATCTAAGGAATTGAAAAGTAGATAAATCCATGGTTTTAGATCCTGCTAGGACATCCTGTGAGATGCTAGGATAGTTTACCATCCTAAGCATTGGAATGGGATCATCCTGCCATCATCTCAGTGTTCCAATCGATGTATCTTGAGGCAACCCCTATCCCAAGTATCAAAATAGGATGGAACCATTGCATATCCCATTTCGTGGGAAAACCAAGATGATCCTATCCCATAGAATTTAAAACCTTGATTAACTTCAAAAGTTGGGATTAGAAAGGTTGCTAGTCTAAATATTTTATCCCGCAAAATAACAAGTATAGTCCACTGTAATCCCCTGGATTTCTCAACTGCTCATGAGAGTTATCACGAGATCAGGAAGATAGACTCTAGATATTTGAATTCCAAATATATCTAACTAGCAGAGTCCCTTGATTTGAGGACTCTGCATCGCCTTTAAAGGATCACTGAAACCTACTTCCCATCATCCACGAACGCCACCTTCCCATCGTCATCGTGCTCGCATCTGCTCCTGGTAAGTCCCCTGTCCATGCCTGGGAGGAGAGAAAGTTAGAGAGAGAAAATTAAAGAGAGACAGGGAGGAACCGGATTGAGGAAACCCGGTCCCTTCTCTGTGTCGACGCCGGTTCAGGCCCAGCGGCGTGCCCACCGCCTCGCCGGGCCTGAGCCTGGCCGACAGCCCCATCGGCACCGGGGCGGCATCCGGTGGGGTGCCGAAGAGAGAGAGAGAAGAGAGCTGAGACAGGAAAAAGAAGCCGCCGGGCCTAAGCCTTGGTCGGCGACCTCCACCGGCGCCAGGCGTGCATCCGGTGGAGGTCCAGCTGGCCATGGTGGCTGGCCGTGCCGTCGGCACGCTTCTTGGCCACGATAGACAGTGAGAGAGAAAGAGAGGAAAAAAGGAAATTGGGGAGAGAGAGAAGGAGGGGAGGCCGGCCACGGCGGCGGCCGGCTCTGGTTCGGCCAATGGTGGCCGGACCAATGCCAATTTGGCCGGAATTAACGCCGGCACCGTGAAGGACGCATGAGAGACGAAAGAGAGAAAGAGAGAATGGGAGAGAAATTGATGAGAGAGAGAGGGGGGAGAGGCCGGCCATCGCGACGGTCGGCCGGACCAAATTGATGAGAGAGAGAGGGGGAGAGGCCGGCCATGGCGACGGCCGGCCCCGGTCCGACCAACGACGGCCGGGCCACCTCCAATTTGGCCGGCGGCGGCCCTGGCCGCCGGCACAGCTCTCGGCTCCTCTATTTCAAAAGAAACAGAGGAGTTGGGTGATAGAATTAATGGGCCATTTGGGCCGTCCAGTCTTTGGGCCCTGTTGGGCCATTTCTGGGGCCCTGTTTGAGCGGCATTTTGGGCCCTATATCGGGCCGAGAATGGTAAAATAATTATATGGCCCGAATTAGGATTGATTCTAGTTTTTGGGGATAATTTTATTTCCCTATTTGGGTGTATACATTGAGAGATATTCGAGCCCAAAGTTGGGCCCGTGAAGTGGTTTGGGTAGAATTTAAGAATCATTTTATAATTCAGATTTTAGAAATTTAATAATGAAAAATGATACTGTAGGTTCCCAGGTGTCCAATTAGCTGGGTTATCAATTGGAATTCGCGTACTATGGTAAGTAAGTCAAGTATTATAATTTTATAAATTATTTAATTTGTAAATTATGAACTTACAGTTAAATGTAATTATGTTAATCTTGCAAAATCATGTTGTTACTATGATAATATGTAATTATGATAATGACAGTAAAACTTTATGTGTCGCCGGTTCTCACATGATAGATTATCATATGACAGATTATCATATGATAGATGATAGAATCATGGTACCAGGACCCTTCCTCTTAGGGGATATTTAAGAGTGATATACAAGATGTGTGTTGTAGGGCCGTGGGATACATAAAGAAAAACAATGACAGTATAAACAATGTTTTGTTTACATCGCATATATTCTAGTAATTATTATTGAATTAAGTTTCAAATTATTTGATCTGATGACATGAACCTGCTGATAGCATGATAAATAAAATTTTGAAATTATATTAGGCTTACTTATTGAGTCTGAGCTCATAGAATTCTCACAATGTTTTTAGAGCCTCAGGAATGAAGAAGGATAGTTGGGATAGAAGGAGCTTCTATTAAAGAGAATTAGTTTCATTATATTGATTTAGTTCAGATTTGCTTGTGTGTAGGGCAGGTAGCCCAAGACTGATAATTATGATTTGTAATAAATCATGGATGTGAATTTTGCTTTATATTGATTTATGTAATGAAGTTTGAGACGCCTTGCATGCCTGGCATGCGGCGGGTTGTCATCCTAGCTCAAATTTTGGGACTGGGGCGTGACAGCTTTAGTGGTATCAGAGCCAGGTTATGACATTAGGGACATATACATGATGACACTTTAGGCAAAATACTAGAATGACATTGAGACAATTATAAATTTAAGGAATTTCAGATATTATGCTTTGAAAGCCTAACAATTAATGTTTACAATGATATTAATTACAACTAATTTATCAGGAGAAAAGAATGGCACGTCGCACTAGAAGTCGACAAAATGATGAGGTTCCCAGGTTGGTAATGCTGGCCAACCGGGAGGTCTGGAAGCCACCGGAGCTGCTGCCCCTGCCAATTCAGTCGGAACTGATCAGCAGCAACTCCAGATTGAGATGCTTCAGGTTCTTTCGGGTATGGCAGTCGATGCGGACTTGCAGCATCAGATTCTGCAGGCCTTGTCCACTCAGCCTACTCACACTGCTCCGTAGACACAGCCTGCCCTCCTGTTCCACAGACTCAGCCTGACTCTACTGCTCCACAGACCCAGCCTACTTCATCTCAATCCTGGATAGGGGTTGGCCGCAGCTTTGCAGACTTCAAGAAGTTTGCCCCTGCCCCTTTCTCTGGATCCACCAACCCTGTTGATGCTGAGCGGTGGATGCGAGACATGGAGAAGGCTTTTATGGCCCATGGTAGTCAGGATATGGAGCGGATCAGATTTGCCACCTACCTTCTCCAGGAGAAGCCTATGATTGGTGGTTAGTTAAGGAGCAGCGTCGGAATGGACATATTATTTCTTGGGGAGAGTTTAGAGAGATATTCTTCGACAAATACTTTCCCAGGAGTGTACAGAGACAGATGGAATCAGAGTTTATCAAATTGGAGCAAAAGGATCTTTCTGTGGCCCAGTATGAAGCTGAATTCACCAGGTTGCCCATTTTGCTCCAAATATTATGACCAATGAAATGGCCAAGGTCACCAGATTCACTGAGGGACTGCGACCCAGACTGAGGCAAGCAGTCAATGCATTTGAGCTCCTCACTTACAGTGCTGTAGTGAATAAGGCCTTGGTGATTGAGAGGGATATGAATGTTGTTCAAAAGGATTGGGAGCTGCAGAAGAAGAGAAAAGGGCCTACTTCTGGCCAATCCTCTGCTCAGGCCAAGAAGAAGGGTGCACAACAGGCCCAGCTGAACCACAGAATAAGGAGACTCGTTGCATTCATTGTGGTAACTCCCACCCTGGAAAGCCTTGCCGCAAAGTGACTGGTGCCTGCTTTGTCTGTGGAAAACTGATCACAAGATTGCTACCTGTCCCTTTCGGAAGGATCAACAGCCTTCTTCAAGTCAAGGAATGAGCAGCCAACAGCAGCCACCGAGGACCCAGGGAGGGTCTTCAACCTCACCAGCAGGATGCTGCCGCCTCTAATTCTGTGGTGACAGGTATACCCTTTAATATTATATTAGTATTACATTCTTATCTAGTGCAATGCATTGACGTTAATTAAAAGTTAGGTTCAATCCTTAATGTTAAAACAAATTACACTTATGTCCAGGAATGATTAAAGTAGGTACTGCTTATGCTCAAACTTTAATTGACCCGGGTGCCATGCATTCTTTCATATCTGACATCTATCTTGACAAGAATGCATCATTGACACCTATTCCTCTGGAGCAAGAGTTGCATATTGCGCTTCCAAATGGAGATGTTATGAAAGTTGACACAGTATGCAAATCTTGCCCAATTATCTTGGAGAATAGGAGGTTGAATGCTGATCTCATTGTCCTCCCACTAAAGTTTTTCGATGTTATCCTTGGAATGGATTGGTTGGCCTCCTATCATGCTTCAGTAGACTGCTTCAGGAAGATTGTCAACTTCAAAACTCCTAAGTCAGCCTGAATTCAGTTTTATTGGTGGTCAGAAACACCTAGCCTCAATGTTCATATCAGCAATGCAGGCTGGAAAGTATCTGATGAGTGGTGGTCAAGGATTTCTTGCTGTAGTCAAGGACCTTCAGCAGGAAGAGACCAAGTTGGAGGATATTCCCATAGCTCGAGAATTTCCTGATGTCTTCCCTGAGGATTTGACTAATTTACCTCCTGATTGGAAGTCGAGTTCTCTATTGATCTAGTTCCTGGAACTGGACCTATATCAAAGGCCCCTTACCGTATGGCCCCGCTGAGCTAAAAGAACTGAAGGATCAACTGCAAGAGCTCCTAGATCAAGGATTTATTAGACCCAGTGCTTCTCCTTGGGGTGCTCCAGTTCTATTTGTTAAGAAGAAGGATGGCAGTCTTCGACTCTGCATTGATTACCGGGAATCAATAAGGTAACAGTGCGAATAAGTATCCTCTGCCGAGGATTGATGACTTGTTTGATCAACTCCAAGGAGCCCGGATATTCTCAAAGATTGATCTCAGGTCAGGGTACCATCAACTCAAGGTCAAGGAAGATGTGCCTAAAACAGCATTCAGAACAGATATGGCCACTATGAGTTCTTGGTGATGCCGTTTGGGTTAACTAATGCCCCAGCAGCATTCATGGACTTAATGAACAGAATTTTTAAGCCATATCTGGATCAGTTTGTGGTGGTTTTCATTGATGATATTCTGATATATTCCAAGAGCCATAAGGAGCATGAGGACCACCTGAGATCATGCTACAGATTCTTCGAGAGAAGAAGCTTTATGCCAAGCTGCAGAAGTGTGAGTTTTGGTTGGATCAAGTATCTTTCTTGGGTCATATAATCTCTAAAGATGGTGTATCTGTGGACCCGAAAAAGATTGAAGCTATCATTAGCTGGAGCCGACCTTCCAATGTGGCAGAAGTCAGAAGCTTCTTGGGGTTAGCCAGGTATTACCGCAAATTTGTGGAGAATTTCTCTCGCATTGCTCTACCCCTAACTCGCTTAACCCAAAAGCGAGTGAAGTTTGACTGGACAGTGGAGTGTGAGAAAAGTTTCAGGAGTTAAAGCAGCGCCTGGTGTCAGCTCCCATTCTTGTTCTTCCAATAGGATCTGAAGGTTTTACTATATATACTGATGCCTCTCGGAAAGGATTGGGATGTGTTTTGATGCAGAATGAAAGGTGATAGCTTATGCCTCCAGACAACTGAAACCTTATGAGCAGAATTATCCTACTCATGATCTGGAATTGGCTGCTGTGGTTTTTGCTCTGAAGATTTGGCGGCATTATCTATATGGAGTTCGTGTGATGTGTATACAGATCATAAGAGTCTAAAATACATCTTCACACAGAAGGAGCTAAATTTAAGGCAGAGGAGGTGGTTGGAACTATTGAAGGATTATGACCTGAATCTACAGTATCATCCTGGGAAGGCCAATGTAGTAGCTGATGCCTTGAGCAGAAAATCCTCTTCTGAGTTAGCTGCTATGATTACTTCCCAGCCTCACGTATTGAGAGATCTGAGAAATGGGAGGTTGGTCTGAGAGTACAGCAGTCTGATGGGCTTGTTGCAGCACTTGTACTCCAGCCGACCTTAGTTGACAGAATCAAGTCCTCCCAGATGGAAGATCCAGATTTACAAAGATTAAAGAAGTTGTGCAGTCAGGAGTTCAGAATGAATTCTATGTAATGGAGGATGGATCCCTGAAATTTGAAGGAAGACTTTGTGTGCCAAACAATGAGGAGCTAAAGGCTGAAATTTTGAAGGAGGCTCACTACTCTCCCTATACTGTGCATCCAGGTGGCACTAAGATGTACAAGACTTAAAGGAAAATTTTTGGTGGAAAGGCATGAAGAGGGAGATTGCTCAGTATGTGGCCAAGTGCTTGGTGTGTCAGCGAGTGAAGGCCGAGCATCAAAGGCCTGCGGGACCTCTTCAGTCTCTGATGATTCCACAGTGGAAATGGGAAAAGATTACAATGGACTTTGTGACTGGTCTGCCCAAAACTCCAGAAGTAATGATGCAGTTTGGGTTATTGTGGATAGACTAACAAAATCAGCTCATTTCCTACCTTTCAGAGTTGGGGTCTCTAGTGAAAGATTGGCTAATTTGTATATTGAGCAGATCGTGAGACTCCATGGTGTTCCGGTATCTATTGTATCAGATAGAGATACCAGGTTTGTGTCCCAGTTTTGGAAGAGTCTTCATAAGGCCATGGGAACCAAACTAAACTTCAGTACTGCCTATCATCCCCAGTCAGATGGACAATCAGAGAGGACCATACAGATTCTGAAGGACATGTTGCGAGCCTGTGTGATGGACTTGGGTGGAGCTTGGGATAACCACTTACCTTTGGTGGAGTTTGCATATAATAATAGCTACCAAGCCAGCATCCAGATGGCTCCATTTGAAGCTCTGTATGGTAGGAGGTGTAGATCTCCTATATGTTGGGATGACGTGGGGGAAAGAAAATTGCTAGGCCCTGAGCTGATTCAGCAAACAGTAGATAAGGTGCATTTGATCAGGGAGCGTCTTCGTACAGCTCAGAGCTGGCAAAAGAGCTATGCTGATGTCAGAAGAAGGGAATTGGAATTCCAGGTTGGGGACCATGTTTTCTTAAGGGTATCACCAACCAAAGATGTGATGAGATTTGGGATTAAAGAAAGCTGAGTCCACGTTATATTGGACCTTTTGAGATCTTGAGCATAGTCGGAGAGGTTGCTTACAGTCTGGCACTGCCTCCGATTCTATCTGGGGTACACAATGTTTTTCATATCTCTATGTTGAGAAAGTATATCTCTGACCCCAGCCATGTCATAGTGTATGAGCCTATACAATTGAGGAAAGATTTATCATATGAGGAGCATCCTGTGCGTATCGTAGACCGCAAAGATCAGGTTCTGAGACGGCGTACTATTCCCTATGTCAAGGTGCAATGGAGTAATCATTCTGAGAGGGAGGCTACTTGGGAACTGGAGGAAGAAATGAAAGAAAAGCATCCACAACTATTTATATCTTAAAATAGTTAATGATTGAAAACTGTTAGCTTTAGTTGATTTTAGTCCTTGGGACAAAAATTAAAATTTTAATTTTTCTCTAATGAAAGTTATCAATTTCGAGGCTGAAATTTTTATAAGGAGGGGAGAATGTAGTCCCCTGGATTTCTCAACTGCTCGTGAGAGTTATCACGAGATTAGGAAGATAGACTCTAGATATTTGAATTCCAAATATATCTAACTAACAGAGTCCCTTGATTTGAGGACTCTGCATCGCCTTTAAAGGATCACCGAAACCTCATTCCCATCATCCACGAACGCCACCTTCCCATCGTCATCGTGCACACATCTGCTCCTGGTAAGTCCCCTATCCATGCCTGGGAGGGAGAGAAAGTTAGAGAGAGAAAATTAAAGAGACAGGGAGGAACTGGGTTGAGGAAACCCGGTCCCTTCCCTATGTCGACGCTGGTTCAGGCTCGGCGGCATGCCCGCCACCTCGCCAGGCCTGAGCCCTGGCCAACAGCCCCACCGGCACCGGGGGGCGGCGTCCGGTGGGGTGCCGAGAGAGAGAGAGAGAAGAGAGTTGAGACAGGAGAAAGAAGCCGCCTGGGAAGGATTGCCGGTGGTCCGATCCTTGGTTCGGGCCCAGCGGCATGCTCTCCACTTCGCCGGACTTGAGCCTTGGTCGGCGACCTCCACCGGCGCCGGGCGTGCGTTCGGTGGAGGTCGGTTGGCCATGGTGGTCGTCCGTGCCGCCGGCACGCTTCTTGGCCACGATAGACAGTGAGAGAGAAAGAGAGGAAGAAAGAGGAAATTGGGGAGAGAGAGAAGGAGGGGAGGCCGGCCGCGGTGGCGGCCGGCTCTGGTTCGGCCAACAGTGGTCGGACCGATGCCAATTTGGCCGGAATTGACGCCGGCACCGTGAAGGACGCACAGGAGACGAAAGAGAGAAAGAGAGAATGGGAGAGAAATTGATGAGAGAGGGGGGAGAGAGGCCGGCCACGGCAGCGGCCGACCCCGGTTCGGCCAACGGCGGCCGGGCCGCCTCCAATTTGGCCGGCGGCGGCCCTGGCCGCCAGCACAGCTCTCAGCTCCTCTGTTTCAAAAGAAACAGAGGAGCTGGGTGATAAAATTAATGGGCCATTTGGGCCGTCCAGTCTTTGGGCCCTGTTGGGCCGTTTTCTGGGGCCCTATTTGAGTGGCATTTTGGGCCCTGTATCGGACCAAGAATGGCAAAATAATTATATGGCCTGAATCAGAATTGATTCTAGTTTCTAGGGATAATTTTATTTCCTATTTGGGCATATACATTGAGAGATATTCGAGCCCAAAGTTGGGCCCGTGAAGTGGTTTGGGTAGAATTTAAGAATTATTTTATAATTCAGATTTTAGAAATTTAATAATGAAAAATGATACTGTAGGTTTTCAGGTGTCCAATTAGCTGGGTTATCAATTGGAATTCGCATATTGTGGTAAGTAAGTCAAGTATTATAATTTTATAAATTATTTAATTTTAAATTATGAACTTACAGTTAAATGTAATTATGTTAATCTTGCAAAATCATGTTGTTACTATGATAATATGTAATTATGATAATGACAGTAAAACTTTATGTGTCACCGCGGTTCTCACATGACAGATTATCACATGACAGATGACAGAATCATGGTACCAGGACCCTTCCTCTTAGGGGATATTTAAGAGTGATATACAAGATGTGTATTGTAGGGCTGTGGGATACATAAAGAAAAATAATGACAGTATAAACAATATTTTGTTTACATCTGTTGAAAGATTATAGAAAAATTATATGATCCAATCCTTTTGATTTTGATGATTACTAAAAACCATTGAGTTTATTAAAGGATGTAATGAGTTTATGTAAATGAGCAACAAATTTATTTTGAACAATCAATGAGAATGCTCAAGTTTAACTTTAATCAATTTTGAAAGTGACTTTAAGCTCAATATTCAAACTTTCGAAAAGAAATGTTATAATTCATGTTTTATTCAATAAGTTTTTGGATTAGTTCTTGAATCAACTCTAAATGTCAATTTTATTGTATTCAAGTCAAAACAATGAATTAAAATGAATCTGGAACGATTTTAATGTCAATCAGAAAAGTTTCTGATTTTTGATACGTTCCGGAGCCGACTCCTGAGTTTCAGAGTCGACTCCGCTTAGTGTACAGAAATATGCATCTGTGTCGAGTCGACCCATGAAATTGTTGAGTCGACCCCTGATTCTGTCGAGCCGACTCCTGGACTGTGCGAGTCGACTCCGCTCAGACACCAGAAGAGTGTTTTTCTGAGCACCTCTCGAGTCGACCCCAAGCCTTTCACGAGTCGACTCCCGACTTTCAGGAGTCGACACTTCACTTTTAGTGAGTCGACCCCTAACCTTTTTAAACATTTCTATTTTTGGTAAGACGAGCTCGAGCCGACTCGGGAAAAGCATGAGTCGACTCCAGCAAATCTGGGCGCGATTTTTAACGATGACACATCAGCCCCAACGGTAAGATTTTCAAATAACGGCTATTTTTCTTGTCTCTAACGGATATATTTTTGCAGATTCTATAAATAGAGGAGTTCTTTTCAAATCAAAAATCCAGAGAAAATCAAAAAGAGAGAAAAGAATATCTTTCAAAAAGAGGGAAAAACAGAGCTTTCATAGGAAAATCTTTTAGCTGAAAATAGAGTGATTCAAAAGGAGTGAAATCAAAGAGGAAGATTCGTCTGCTCCAGATCTTCAATCCACAAAAATCAAAAGAAAATCCAAGAGCGTTTCAAAGATCAAATCGAAGGATTTTCAAAAGAAGAAAAAGCTTCATCTCAACTCCAAAGTCTTCAACGGTCAAGAATCTTGCTGAGGCGTGATTCAACATTTCAAGAGGAGTTAAAGTGAAGAAGGAAGAAAGCCAAAGCCACATCCATCTGCAATACTATCAGGCTTTTCTAACTCTTTGTTTTATACTTCATTTGTATATTTGCTCAAGAGGAGCATTTCATTGTTCAAACACTTTTATTCTTATTGTTTGCTGATTCAATCAGTGGATTGAATCAGTGGAGGTTGATATACCTCATTGCAAGCCGGAGTGCTTGTGTTGGGTTAGTTGTGAGCCCGTGAAAAACAACGTGTAGGGTTTTGCGCTGGTAAGCCCGAGTTAAAACCAGCTGGGTTCGTTGTTCACCCGTGGAAAACAACAAGTTTGAGTTGTGAGCTTGGAAAACAACTCGGCTGTAATCTAGAGAGATTATAGTGTGGACCCAAGTGAATCTTGGGAGTGGACGTAGGTGTTGGTTGCACCGAACCACTATAAAATTATCTTGTGTTTGCCGTGCTATTTTCTCTCTCTCTATCTCTCTTTATTAATTGCTTGTGCATTGCTTATTAGTTAATTTCACTCACTTGCACATCTTGAGCAAATCAATTTAAATCTTCTAAAAAGCCTTAAATTTTTAAGAACCCAATTCACCCCCCCTCTTGGGTTGCCATCTGGGCCAACAATTGGTATCAGAGCAAGTGCTCATTTAGAATTTGATCTCACGATCAAGGGCTAAAGATCCTTATGGCAACACAAATTGGTTCAAGTTTTGCTGAAGGTCATTCTACGAATAGACCTCCTTTATTTAATGGAACCAACTATTCATATTGGAAAGCTAGAATGAGAATATTCATTCAAGCTTCGGACTATGAATTGTGGGGAGTAATAATAAATGGACCTAGTACACCCACACCTTATTGATGGCACTATTGTTCCTAAACCGAAAGGGATTGGAATGATAATGATAGGAGAATGGCACAACTAAATGCTAAGGCCATTAATATTTTATATTATTCCTTAGACTCAAATGAATTCAACCGAATCTCAACTTGTAATTCTGCAAAAGAAATTTGGAATAGGTTGGAAATAACTCATGAAGGAACAAACCAAGTAAAAGAATCAAAGATAAATATTTTGGTTCACAAATATGAATTATTTACTATGGAACAAAATGAAACCATCACATGCATGTTCACTAGATTCACTGATATTGTGAATGGTTTAAAAAGTCTTGGAAAAGTTTATACTAACTCTGAGCTTGTTCGCAAAATCCTTAGGTCACTTCCAAGGACTTGGGAAGCCAAGGTGACCGCCATACAAGAAGCCAAAGATCTGAACATCCTACCATTGGAAGAGCTTCTTGGTTCGCTGATGACTCATGAGCTTCAAGTCAAACAACATGTCAATGAGGATGAGTCAAGAAAGAAGAAGACCATCGCCCTCAAAGCTGCGGAAAAGGAAATAAGCAGCAGATGATGAAGAGGATGATGATGATGAGACAGCCCTCCTTGCAAGGAAATTCAAGAAATTTATGCAAAGAAGGAGGCCCTTCCACAAAAAGAGATTTGTTTCAAAAATGGAAGGAGAAAAAGAAAAGGATAAGAAAAAGGAAAAGGACAAAGAGAAAGAGCCCTTAGTATGCTATGAATGTAAAAAACCAGGGCATTTTAGATATGACTGTCCTTTACTTAAGAAGGCCTACAAGAAAAAAAAAAGGCATACATGGCAACTTGGACTGATAGTGAAGAGTCTTCTTCCGAAGAAGAAGAACAAAAAGAAGTTGCTAATGTCTGCTTCATGGCCAACGACGACGACAACGACAATGAGGTAAGTTCGAAAACTCAAATGAATTTACATTTGATGAAATGTTTGAGGCTTTAATGAACTTATGATTGATTTTAAATCCTTGAAAAAGAAGTATAAGTTTTTGAAAAATGAAATATTAGCTTAGCTAAAAGTAAAAATGAATTAGCTTTAGAAGTTAAGAACTTAAAAATGAAAAAGAAGAACTTAGCAAAGAAAGAGATAATCTTAATCAAGAAATAGATTTGTTGAAATCTGAAACTAAAACTCAACAAAAGATTTAAAAGATCAATTAGAAACTTTAGCTTTAGATAAAGAACAGCAAGTTAAAGAAAATGACTCTCTTAAGAAAGATGTTAAAAAATATAAAGACATTGTTGAGAAATTCACTTTAAGTTCAACTAAACTTAACATGATCTTAGATAGTCAAAAAGCTGTTTTTGACAAAGCAGGTTTAGGATATAACACATTAAGGAAACAAAAATCTTTAAAGAATATTTTTAAAAGCCAACCAAAGTAATATAACTTGTTTCAAATGTAATGAAAAAGGTCATAAATCATTTGAATGCAAAACGTTAAATAATAACAACAAGTTAAATGTTAAAGCTAAGAAAATATGGGTTCCGAAAGGAACAATTTTTGTTGCTACTAACCATGAAGGACCCAAGAAAGCTTGGGTACCTAAACATAAAGTTTAAATTATGTTGCAGGAATGTCTTGTAGCCAAAAGATCAAAGAAAAAGTGGTACCTTGATAGTGGCTGCTCAAGACATATGACGGGTGACAAAGATGAATTCATCACCCTAGAAGAAAAGAAAGGTGGAGTTGTTACGTTTGGCGATAACGGTAAAGGTCAAATCATGGGCCTTGGTAAAGTCCGTATAACTCCATCTACATTTATTGATAATGTACTTTATGTTGATGGTTTGAAGCATAATCTAATAAGTATAAGTCAATTATGTGATAAAAACTTTAATGTTTCATTTAAATCTTCTGTATGCACTGTAACTAATTCTATTGATGATAGCATTGTATTTACTGGTTATAGACATGGCAATGTTTACTTGGTTGATTTAGAAAAATTATCTTTGAGTGATCATTGCTTAATTGCTGACAATGCTAACATAAATGAAATTAGTTGGTTGTGGCATCGTAGATTAGGTCATGCAAGCACACACCTTATTTCAAAACTAATTAAAATGGATTTAGTTAAAGGATTACCTAAACTAGATTTTGAAAATAACAAAATATGTGATGCATGTCAATTTGGAAAACAAACTAGAAGTTCTTTCAAATCTAAAAATATTGTTTCAACTTCTAGGGCACTAGAGCTACTTCACATGGATCTTTTCGGACCAACTAGAACCACAAGTCTAGGAGGAAAGAAATATGGTCTAGTGATTGTAGATGATTATTCTAGATATACTTGGGTAATGTTTTTAGCTCACAAAGATGAGACTTTCTCGATATTCCTGAAATTCTTCAAGAAAGTCACAAATGAGAAAAACACTACCATAGTATCTCTAAGAAGTGATCATGGAACAGAATTTGAAAATCACTTATTTGAAAGTTTTTGTTCTGAAAATGGAATTAATCATAATTTTTCAGCCCCTAGGACTCCACAGCAAAATGGTGTAGTTGAAAGGAAAAATAGGACTCTAGAAGACATGGCCCGTACCATGCTATGCGAAAGTAACTACCAAAGTACTTTTGGGCGGAAGCTATTAACACAGCATGTTACATCTTAAATAGAGCCTTAATAAGACCAATCTTAAAGAAAACACCTTATGAATTATGGAATGAAAGAAAACCAAATATAAAATACTTTCATGCATTTGGATGTAAATGTTTTATTCATAATAATGGTAAAAACAATTTAGGAAAATTTGATGCTAAATCTGATGAAGGAATCTTTTTAGGATATTCAACAACTAGTAAAGCTTATAGAGTATTTAACAAGAAAACCTTAGTAGTTGAAGAATCCATTCATATAGTTTTCGATGAGTCTTTAGCATCTAGTTCTGAAAAGCTTGATGATGAGGAAGATACAAACATAATTGAAAAAGATCTTGAAAAACTTAATATTGAAGTATCTTCTGATCATGAGCAAGAAGCTAAAGATGATGATTCACATAAGGACGATGATGTCAATATTGATCATAATGATACAGATCTTCCAAGAGACTGGAGATATGCTCATAGTCATCCCAAGGAATTGATTATAGGCGATCCATCTCAAGGAATAAGAACTAGATCATATATGAGAAATATTAGTAATCATCTTGCATTTGTATCACAAATTGAACCTAAAACTATAGAAGAAGCTGAAAAAGATAATAATTGGATGTTAGCAATGCAAGAAGAATTAAATCAATTTACAAGAAATAATGTATGGACTTTAGTTGAAAGACCTAAAAATCATTCAGTAATAGGATCAAAATGGTTTTTAGAAATAAACTAGATGAAAATGGCATAGTAATTAGAAACAAAGCTAGATTGGTTGCTAAAGGATATAATCAAGAGGAAGGTATTGATTTTGATGAAACCTTTGCGCCTGTAGCTAGATTAGAAGCCATTAGGCTATTACTTGCATTTGCATGTCATATGAATTTTAACTTATTTCAAATGGATGTAAAAAGCGCATTTTTAAATGGATTTATAAATGAAGAAGTTTATGTAGAACAACCACCAGGTTTTGAAGATCACGAATTTTCAAATCACGTTTTTAAATTGCACAAAGCTTTATATGGTTTGAAACAAGCACCTAGAGCTTGGTATGATAGGTTAAGTAAATTCTTAATAGAAAATGATTTTACAAGAGGAAATGTTGATAAAACCTTGTTTTTGAAAAGAAAAAGTAAAGATTTACTTGTAGTACAAATATACGTAGATGACATTATTTTTGGTGCTACTAACGATTCTCTTTGTCAAGAATTTGCAAAGTTGATGCAGGGAGAATTCGAGATGAGCATGATGGGAGAACTCAACTTCTTCCTTGGACTCCAGATCAAACAAAGCAAAGAGGGAATCTTCATCAACCAAACAAAATACACAAGAGAAATCCTAAAGAAGTTTGGTATGGAATCAATGAAACCCCTCGGAACTCCAATGAGTCCTTCATGCAAGCTGGACAAAGATGAAGAAGGTAAAAAGGTTGACCAAAAGTATTATCGAGGTATAATCGGATCCCTACTTTATTTAACTGCAAGTAGACCAGACATTATTTTCTGTATGTTTATGTGCTAGATTTCAATCAGAACCTAAAGAATCACATTTAATTGCTGTTAAAAGAATACTAAGATATGTAAGTGGAACAAAAAATGTAGGTTTATGGTATTCTAGAGACTCCACATTAAATCTAATTGCATATTCGGATTCTGATTATGCTGGATGCAAACTAGATAGAAAAAGCACAAGTGGTGCATGCCAATTTCTTAGGAAGTAACTTAATCACATGGTTTAGCAAAAAGCAAAATTCAGTTGCATTATCAACTACTGAAGCTGAATATGTAGCGGCTGGAAGTTGCTGTGCGCAAATCCTATGGATTAAGCGACAACTTGAAGACTATGGTATCACACTTGATAAAACACCCATAAGATGTGATAACACTAGTGCAATTAATCTAACAAAGAATCCAATTCAACATTCAAGAACTAAACACATAGAAATCAGATATCATTTTATAAGAGAACATGTAGCAAATAATGAAATATGTCTTGATTATGTTAACACTGAAGAACAATTAGCTGACATATTTACTAAACCTTTAAATGAAGAGAGATTCTGTTATCTTAGAGGAGAGTTAGGTATTTGTGATCCTTTAGAATGAATTTGAAACCCCTAAGGAAATTTTATCTAAGATTCTTTCAAATCCTGATCCTTAAGGAAATCTTATCTAGAATTCATATCTAATTGATTCACTCATATCCAATGATTATTTATCAATTTTTATGATCATATTCCGGACACATTTCAGAAATTTCATGTTTTTGGTCTGAAATGGTCTCGGAGCCGACTCGGTGCGTATCGGAGTCGACTCCCGGTTTCGACTGAAACTCTCGGGTCGACCCCTCTTAGGCGCGAGTCGACTCCATGTCGGGATGGCCTTTCTGTGACTGTGCCGGAGTCGACACCTGGGTTTGCGCGAGCCGACTCGAAGTGGTCCCAAGTTGATTTATCTAGGGCAGAGTCGACTCGCCGCTCATTTCATTCGACCCAATCTTCAAAATACTCTCTCCAATTCTTCCAAACCTTCCAAACTTCCAAAATCCCTGATTATCACCTCCAATCATCAATGGCACCCAAAACTAGAGGATCTAGTCTTGTGGCGGGCGGCGTCAAGCGGAAGCGTGCCGTGAAGAAGACGGTGAAGCGTCCGGTGCGTGAGCCTTCTCCAAGCACGGACTCCACTTCATCTGCTTCTACTCCGACTGCTTCTCCTGCTGCTACTTCTTCCCAGGTAGATCGTTAGCGGATAGGATCATTACTACGGGTAGGAAGGTGGATTTCGAATTATTTGAGGCTGAGGGTTTTCTTGTTGGGAGACATTGATGAGATGGGATGGGAGAAAATTTGTTCTCTAGAGTGCCCGACCTATCCCTCTTTGGTAAAGGAATTCTACAAGAATCTGTCTAGAGGAGATCATGGCCTTATTAGCAATGTGAGAGGATCAGGCTATCTGTTACTGCTGAGATTCTATCTAGACTGTTGGAATTACCCTTATCTGGCACTCCACCTTTTCTTCTGATGACCGCGCCCCGCTTTATCGAGATTATTAAATCGGGATGTGGTTGGATTTGAAGAGGTTTTTGCTAATCACTTTCTTTAGAATTGAGATTATTACACAATATTTGCAGTAGGATACTCTTTCCTAAGACTGGTAGATTTGACTATGTATCGGAAAGAGATATCTTTGTAATGGATGCCATAGTGACAGGCAAGCCTATAAATCTTCCCAGTATGATACTATGGTACATAGCAGACTGTGGAGGGAAAAGAAAGTCTAGTCTGCCTTATGGAATGATCCTTACAAGATTTTTCGAGCCAAGGTGTGTGATTTCTGATAATGAGCCTATGAAGAATCTGCGACACACTGATTTTTATAGCCTGGCAACAATTCATCGGATGGGATTTATCAAAAAGAATGGAAAATGGGAAAGGAAAGGAGTGACAGAAGATAGAGCTACAGATGCTGAGGCTGCAGGACCCTCTGTTAGACATCCTTCACCTGCACCTCCGAGCCCTTTGATTTCTGCCTCTGCTCCAGCCCCAGTTCCATCTTTTGTTCAAGCTTCATCTTCTGCCAGTTTTCAGATCAACAACTTATGCAACTCAAAGCCTACTTGATGATCAATCTGAAAACTTAAAACTGAATTTGAGAATAAGTTTATGAATTTGAGGAGACTCTTTATTCATTGATGATCGTATCTCTAAGATAGAGTCTACTCTCAGCTCTTCTTCGGTATCCTTAAGTGGTGATCTCAAAATATATTTGAAGAACTTAAGGATATATGCGGAGATGGAGAGACATATGCCAAGTGCAACGCGGAGCTTCAAGACAAGATTCAGAGTGCGTGCACCTTTGTTGATGAGAGCTCAAGGATTATGTAAAAATTCAATCTGAAGGAATGAAAAATATAGTAGATCATTTAACTAGAATTGTAAGAACTCATTTTTGAGTTATTAGATTTTCAATCCTTGTTATGTACTGAAGTTTTAATTATGCTTTCATTTTGAAATCAATGTATTGAACATCTTGATGTATTAGACCTTTTAATGAAATGAATTCTCTATTTCCTTATTTCAATGAATGAAATTGTCAAATCTTATTTGAATGATTCTCTACCTTTTTGTTGATAACAAAAAAGGGGGAGAATTTTATAGTTCTATGATTGTGAAATCAAAGTAATCAATGAGATAAACAATGAGATATTTAATTAAGTTTCATAGGGGGAGCTACCTCATTAAGGGGGAGCCTAAGCCTAACTATGAAAACAAAATAAATTCACTAATCAATCATGAACAAACTCAATATTTTTGTCATCATCAAAAAGGGGGAGATTGTTGGAAGATTATAGAAAAATTATATGATCCAATCCTTTTGATTTTGATGATTACTAAAAGCCATTGAGTTTATTAAAGATGTAATGAGTTTATGTAAATGAGCAACAAATTTATTTTGAACAATCAATGAGAATGTTAAAGTTTGACTTTAATCAATTTTGAAAGTGACTTTAAGCTCAATATTCAAACTTTCGAAAAGAAATGTTATAATTCATGTTTTATTCAATAAGTTTTTGGATTAGTTCTTGAATCAATTCTAAATGTCAATTTTATTGTATTCAAGTCAAAACAATGAATTAAAATGAATCTGGAACGATTTTAATGTCAATCAGAAAAGTTTCTGATTTTTGATACGTTCCGGAGCCGACTCCTGAGTTTCAGAGTCGACTCCACTCAGTGTACAGAAATGTGCATCTGTGTCGAGTCGACCCACGAAATTATCGAGTCGACCCCTGATTCTGTCGAGCCGACTCCTGACTGTGCGAGTCGACTCCGCTCAGACACCAGAAGAGTGTTTTTCTGAGCACCTCGCGAGTCGACCCCAAGCCTTTCACGAGTCGACTCCCGACTTTCAGGAGTCGACACTTTACTTTTAGCGAGTCGACCCCTAACCTTTTTAAACATTTCTATTTTTGGTAAGACGAGCTCGAGCCGACTCGGGAAAAGCATGAGTCGACTCCAGCAAATCTGGGCGCGATTTTTAACGATGACACATCAGCTCCAACGGTAAGATTTTTGAATAACGGCTATTTTTCCTTGTCTCTAACGGATATATTTTTGCAGATCTATAAATAGAGGAGCTCTTTTCAAATCAAAAATCCAGAGAAAATCAAAAAGAGAGAAAAGAATATCTTTCAAAAAGAGGGAAAAACAGAGCTTTCATGGAAAATCTTTTAGCTCAAAATAGAGTGATTCAAAAGGAGTGAAATCAAAGAGGAAGATTCGTCTGCTCCAGATCTTCAATCCACAAAAATCAAAAGAAAATCCAAGAGCGTTTCAAAGATCAAATCGAAGGATTTTCAAAAGAAGAAAAAGCTTCATCTCAACTCCAAAGTCTTCAACGGTCAAGAATCTTGCTGAGGCGTGATTCAATATTTCAAGAGGAGTTAAAGAGAAGAAGGAAGAAAGCCAAAGCCACATCCATCTGCAATACTATCAGGCTTTTCTAACTCTTTATTTTATACTTCATTTGTATATTTGCTCAAGAGGAGCATTTCATTGTTCAAACACTTTTATTTATTGTTTGCTGATTCAATCAGTGGATTGAATCAGTGGAGGTTGATATACCTCGTTGCAAGCCGGAGTGCTTGTGTTGGGTTAGTTGTGAGCCCGTGAAAAACAACGTGTAGGGTTTTGTGCTGGTAAGCCCGAGTTAAAACCAGCTGGGTTCGTTGTTCACCCGGAAAATAACAAGTTTGAGTTGTGAGCTTGGAAAACAACTCGGCTGTAATCTAGAGAGATTATAGTGTGGACCCA
This sequence comes from Calamus simplicifolius, assembly GCA_900491605.1. Lineage (NCBI taxonomy): Eukaryota > Viridiplantae > Streptophyta > Magnoliopsida > Arecales > Arecaceae > Calamus > Calamus simplicifolius. Next base: position 476,676 of record UESW01004186.1, read on the forward strand.
AGTGAATCTTGGGAGTGGACGTAGGTGTTGGTTGCACCGAACCACTATAAAATTATCTTGTGTTTGCCGTGCTATATTTTCTCTCTCTCTATCTCTCTTTATTAATTGCTTGTGCATTGCTTATTAGTTAATTTCACTCACTTGCACATCTTGAGCAAATCAGTTTAAATCTTCTAAAAAGCCTTAAATTTTTAAGAACCCAATTCACCCCCCCCTCTTGGGTTGCCATCTGGGCCAACAACATCGCATATAATCTAGTAATTATTATTGAATTAAGTTTCAAATTATTTGATATGATGACATGAACCTGCTGATAGCATGATAAATGAAATTTTGAAATTATATTAGGCTTACTTATTGAGTGTGAGCTCATAGAATTCTCACAATATTTTTCAGAGCCTCAGGAATGAAGAAGGATAGTTGGGATAGAAGGAGCTTCTATTAAAGAGACTTAGTTTCATTATATTGATTTAGTTCAGATTTGCTTGTGTGTAGGGCAGGTAGCCCAAGACTGATAATTATGGTTTGTAATAAATCATGGATGTGAATTTTGCTTTATATTTTTATGTGATGAAGTTCGAGACGCTTTGTATGCCTGGCATGCGGCGGGTTGTCATCCTAGCTCAAATTTTGGGACTGGGGCGTGACATCTACTATAATTCTAAAGGTCAAAAAAGAAGTAATGAAAGCAAGCTAATGAAATATGGGGTGAATTGAACATCCAGAGGACCAATTTTACTATCATTTTAGACCATATCCTGTAAGTGGAGACCAAAACATAAATGTGGATGATGGAAAGGTTGTCTTTGTTGCCCTAATTGGACTGGACAAGAGGGTAGCAAAAGTTGAATGAAGATCTTACAACACTAGAGAAGATTCATTGAGCTACTGGGAAGTCCAATGAGGAGTAGTTCGAGGATTCAAGTCCAAGTGAAGTGAAACTTGCACCTAGAAAAGCTTAAGACCTCAAGAGCAAAAAAAATTAAAAAAAAGGGAATTTGAAAGAGAATGCATTCAGCTACCGATAAGACCAACAAGAAGCAGTTCAAAGGCTTCAAGGCCAAAAAAATACAGACATGCACCTAGGAAGGTTTAAAACCTCGAAATAGACAATGCAACTCAAGAAAAGTATATCAATGATAATAATGCTACTTTATGTTTTAATGGATGATAGGAATGCTGCATTATGTTTTGATGATCATAAGCAGCTCCAATATTGGAAACTAAAGTGAACCAAATTGGACTGGAATGTGCCTAATTGGCTGATTGGGCAATGCTTGAGATTGGGTGAATATATTTTAAGAGGCCATGTAGAATCCAAATGTCCATTTACACATAATGGTTATTATACTTCATGTTTGGCTTCTCCATTATGTTTTCTTGCAAGTTATATGGTTTTCCTTTTTCTTTTCTTATAGTTAGTTGCTTATGTCCCTGTATAGGTTCGAGTAAATGGTTCAGACACGGAGGCAGTTTATCAATTTCTTAAAGCAAGCAAACGTGGTACCATGGGATCTCGAATTAAGTGGAATTTTACCAAATTTCTAGTTGATAAGGAGGGCAAAGTGATTGGCCGACATGGGCCAACAACTGCCCCATTGTCCATGGAATTTGCTGATGATAGCAATATTGATATTATGGTAAAATTTGTTAACAATATTATCTGAGAGCTCAGGGTCCAGCCAATGCTGATAATATCTTCTGGCGTTTAATATCAACATTTTCGTTGATAGAAGATGAAATCATTAGGAGCAGTTCTGGCCCTTGTTGATTTCATTGGTGTAGGCTGGATTTGAACTTAGGTCGTTGGTAGAACTTCTAAGTTTTTTAATATAAATCCTGGTGTATTGATAAATAAAAATTCAATAATTAGAATAAGATGATCGCTTCGAGAGGGATTGAAGAGGGGATGTTAAGTGTCCAATAAAAAGGGTTAATATTATTATTTTATTGGTGAAAAAATTATAAGGGTACCTACCTATTTTTAGGTATGTAGTCCAATATTTAAAGAAATTTTAATACAATTTTTTAAAAAAATTATAAATTGTAAATAACTTAAGGAAATAACAAAAATAATGAAGGCTTAGGAATTTTTCTTAATAAGGAAATAACTCATATTGCTTTTATTCCTCTTTTTTAGAGCATAAGGCATAGGAAGATATGAGGCAGAAGTTAGCCGGATCATAAGCCTAGTTAGTCAATTATTATTAAATAGCTTTAAAAAATTTATGTTATGTATTATTATTAGTTACTTAAAATACCTATTTCAAATGAAAGCCTTGGCATGAGACTTAACCTGCATGCGACAGAGTATCATGTTTAGAGGTGGGCACTGGGCCGTGCCGCCCATGGCACGACACGGCCCAGGCCCACATGGGTCGTGCCAGGCACGGCCCGTACTGCTACAGTACCGGGCCGTGCCGTGTTGGGCACGAAAATTTTTTCTGTTGGCCCAGCATGGCATGGCCCATGACAGGCCTGGGCCGGCCCGCCGTGCCGTGCCGGCACGGCCCAAGTGGGCCATGCAAGGCGACGACTTTTTTTTAAACAAAGCCGTGCAACGGGTTTTTTTTTTTTAAATAGAGCCATGCCTTGGCATGAATGCCAAGGCACGGCCAGCTAGTGCCTAGGCACCAGCTTTTTTTTTTTAACAGAGTCATGCAACGGCTTTTTTTTTTTTAACAAAGCCGTGCCTTGGCACGGCCATGCCAAGGAATGGCCAACTGGGCACCAGCTTTTTTTTTTTAATAGAGTCGTGGAACGGCTTTTTTTTAACAGAGTCGTGCCTTGTGGAATGGCCCGTGATGGGCCATGCCTGGCACGGCCTGTCACGGGCTCAGCACGGCCCATGATCCGAAATGGGCCATGGGCCATGCCGGGTCTGAATTTTTTTTTCGTACCATGCCTGGCACGACCCATTTGTTAATGGGTCGTGCCAGGCACGACACGATAATTCTAAAGGCCCGATGGGCCTGGGCCGTGCCGTGCCAGGCACGGCCCAATGCCCACCTCTAATCATGTTTTTCACCATGAACCCATGATTAGGAGGATGGTATTAGAGATAGAACTAGGATAAGTGCTGGTGTGATAGACATTGAACTAGAATAAGCGTTGGTGTGATAGACATTTGGCAAATAGAAAAATATGTCTCTATATTATAACTTTTAATATATATATATGTGTGTGTGTGTGTGTGTTTCTTCTCAGTCCAATTATAGTTTAAACTATAAAAAAAATTAAAAGGCTTTAGGTTCAAACCGAGGCGGTAAATATACCTCAAATAAAATAACCTAGTTCTGCAAGAACATAATATTATTCATAAGGTTACACCATTGTACTCTTCTCAATTCAACTGTATAACTAAATGAAAAAAATGTATCTTAATGGACGTGGTTAATTTAATATTACCTAGTTAAGATGCACTCAAGAAATTGCGATTGGAAACTCTTTTAGTTGTTGGTATATATATCCTTTAAGGATAACCCAAAAATGCCTTTTAAGCTTTTAAAGAAAGAAATAGATTAGCTAAAAAAATATCATAATTATGTATTAATTATTATCTAGCTAGACATTTATCGATCTACTTAGTAAAAATTCTGATGTACTAAATGCAAGATGGGATCCCATCAGCTATTGCGACAATCGTTATTATCTTTTTTTTAAGTAAATTATTTATTACTAAAACTATCTTTAAAAATAAAATAATAATTTTTATAAAAAAATATAAATTATATATTAAAAGAAAATATAATAAATTTTATTTTATCAAGAGAAGGAAAGGTATAGCTCAAAATAAAGACTATTCATACCGCCCACCGCTTAAAAGGAATCTAAGTACAGACAATTGAGCTGCCCGGGATTGCACCTCTTGGCATCTACAAATTAACTCAACTGCCACCCCATCTCCTCTAAAGCAGGAGGCTAGGCAGAGAGGGTGAGAGAGAAAGCTTGGAGAACCCGCCGGCCCTGGCTTGCGGCCAAGGGTGTGTGCTGGATGACTGGGCGCCCTCAAGGCCTACACCATCGACCCATCGGACTCCAAACTCGTCATCCTCCTTGCTGCCGATGCCTATGGTAGTACTAATCTCTCTCTCACCTATTCCTTCTGTTCCCCCTTCATTCTTCCACGTTCTTGCCAATGGCTGGTAGGAGCGAGGGAGGGAGGAGAGCTGGTCATGGATGGACAGCGAATTTGTTTTGGAGTGCATAGGCGATAGTGTAGAACTTTTGTAGGAAGGGTAAGGAAGGGAGGTGTGGTCCATTAATTTATGAAGGGAGGTGTGGTCCATTAATTTATGAGGTTTCTTTAATTAAATTGAGAAGAAGAAAGGAGGGACATTTTCTATTCCTATTCATGGGATTAGAATACTTAAGTCAGCTGCTTCTTCTTCTTTTTTTTTTTTTTGAAAGGCAATTGCCAAAGTATGACTGCTACACACATGACAATATCAAAGTTGTGAGATCGGATTAGGTTTGCATTTAGTTATTGATTCTGTTGATGTCTCAGCCTTCATGATTACTAATCTTCAATTTTGCTGCTTTGATCAACATGTTGTTGCTGTCGTCTTGGTTATTGAAATCAAATTTCTTATCTTCATAGTCATCATCCATGATTGTTAGTTTACATATTCTATCTCTTTGCAGGATATGAAGCACCAAACTTGAGGTATCTATCACTCTTTTACATATCATTGGACCAGTATATTGAATTTTCAAGAGGGCACAGTGGGGAATCCTATGCTCATTCACCTTAGATCATCTTGGTTATTTGTACATTAATTATTTTGTTGCTTCATCCTGCTAAGCAAATTGTTACATGTTTCAGTTTTTCTTGTAAATTACAATCCAATGGTTGATTGGTCTATTATTGAAGATATTGATTATAATGATAAAACTTTTTGTGACACTTGCATTTTTTGAAAAATTAGAAAAAGATATGCTTCTCTCCTTTCTTCTTATTGTTTTGGTGTTCATATTTTTGTGTGAATTGGGTGGCCCAACCTAAATTTTCTAATAATGAAAAAAGGTTGGTTAGTGTACTTTGATCTAGTATAGTTTTTCTTCCCATTAAGACCGAACTACACTATAACTTATTAATGTAGGACAAACTATATGTGTATGTTATGCGAGATGATTGCTAATTGAATATTATTATGCTTATTTAGAGGACATGGCATTAAGGGAATTAGTAGCCTTTTGGGATAGCCCAGGAAATTTGAAAAATCCCATGCAAAAGGAGAAATATGAAAACAGAAAACTTTTTGCAAATGTTGACATGTTCGTTTGCGGTAAAAGGGGGTAAGTGGTCAGGGCTGATAAGATATTGTTGACAATCATTGTAATACTTTTGATACACAATGAAGAGGGGAGAAGCTATGTGTTGGTGTCACCAATCTAACCTCTTAAGTAGTAAGTTGAAACTATACTTAGTTTCAACAAATTAGCTTTGAGATTTGATTTTAAAATATACCTGAAACTCCCTCCCTCTCTCTCTCTCTCTCTATCTCTGTGTGCGCGCGCACAGTGTGTGCGCGTGTGCGTGTGCATGCAAATACAACAAGAGATATGGATTGTACTCCTTTCGAGAATAAAGGGTATCTACTACTCCTGAGTTTGAAACCAATAATGAGTTTTCAAAATTAAAGATCGATACCATTTATCATGATATTTGGTCTACTAAAACCGTATAGAAACTAAAGAATCACATATTGTGGTAACATGTAACTTATGCATAGGTGTAAAATAAAATGGTTAAAATTATAAGCAACCATGTTTTGCCATGGTTAAGTGTTAAATTTTATTAATTTTAATGTGTGTGTGTATTTTAATATATGTAGATCATGATTAATGAGTTGGACTTTTAATTTAAATGCTTTATCATGTATTTTAGCATACTAGCATAATAAACACTATTCTTTTTTATATCCACATGATACATATTTTAGAAATTGCCAAAATATATGACTTTTATTCTTTGGAACATTTTTAGTACTGTTGATGCAAATTTTCAATTTAGATGCCTTATTATGATTTTGGAATCAAGAGAGTATATCTCCTCTCCTCTTGAGCAAATGTAGTACTCTCTGCGCTCTCTCTCCTCTCTCTATTTATGTATGTATGAGAATATTTGTTGTTTGTAATTAAGTTCAGTACTATTTATGTATGCTTATTACGACGAAGAATAATTTCATCGTCATAAGTATAACAATTTTTTTTCTCGTTCTATTACAGTAAAATTTTTAAAATATTCTTTAAAATTCACCGTAATAGCTAGGCTTATGACGACGAAAGATAGTTTTGCTGTAATAAGTATAATGATTTTTTTATTAAAATTTTTTTATCGTTCTATTACGGTGAAATTTTAGTTTTACCATAATAGCTGATAAGTCTATTTATTATCCTAATTTAACTATTAAAATAAATATTAATTACTTTAAATTTATTAAGAATTAGCCGAGCCGGCCCCGACATCTCCCAATCAGCCGAGTCAACCCCGACCATCCCTGGTCGGCCCCGCCCCGGCATCTCCAGGTCGGCTGAGTCGGCCCTGCTCGGCCTCGACGCCCTTAGGAGAGTCAAGGCAGTTCCGACCAGTCCCGACTTTCCCAAGTTGGCCCCAGGACGGTCTTGGTTATTAAAGCCGTCATCCTTCTGACCCGCGCTGTCTGACACAACCAGGTCCAACCACCCACTGGTCACTCCATTGATGGGACCAGACCTAACTACCCGCCAGCTCTATTGACTGATGGGACGTGACTTACCAACCGCCGTTTTTCCCTCTCTCTGATGGGACAAGACCCACCAACCGGCTCAGACTCATGCAATCCCCATGAACCCCGCGGACATTCCTTTCTTATGGAACTCCATGTGGTTGTGCAGGTATCAACCCCCTATAAAAGGATAAGTCCACTCAGAAACAAGGTACGCAAATTGATTCGTTTGCTATCCTGATACTCAGAGAAGGATTCCTCCTTTCTGAAGACTCATTTTTCTCCAAGAAGAGCTCGTCTGAGCTCTTCCTCACCTGTGACCCGGTTGCTGACTTGAGCATCGGAGGGTCCATCGGAGTACTCCTCCGGTCTTGGGACTTTTTTGCAGGCCATCCGATTAGGCATGGATTCATGGATTAAGCAGCTCTTTTCTCCCGACGTTCAAGACCGATGATCAAGCGTCATCTCCCCCCTATGATTGCCCTTTGGTGCTTGGATTCCAATGTTGGGATTGTCCATGGGGGCCAAGGAACTCAAGGTCTTGATCGAGATTATAACGGAAGTGGCGCTGGCAGGAGGACAAGAAGCAATGCCGGCGAGATCGGCCGTCGGATCAAAGATGTTGGTCCGGAGCCAAGCATCGATGAAGGGAATGTGAAAGGTATGGCCGCACGTGGGGAGCTTCTATTGGCGCCCACAAAAATCCTCTCATCACCCGTATTTAAAAAAAAAAATTGCTAACTACACCCACAACTTAACTCACTACACCCACCCTTTTTTTTTAATCCCTAAATTACCCCACCCCATTTTCACCCCTCACAATTTCTCAGCACACCCCACCCACCCCTCCCCGTTTTCGTCCGCGCCGCCCCCCCCGCCCTCCACCGAGCTCCTCCTTCCCGGCGGAGCTCCTCCTCCCCTCCCGGCGGAGCCCTCCTCCCCTCCCGGCGGATCTCCGGCCAGGTGAGTTTTTTTTTTTTTTTTTACTTAGCTCCCATGCCGGCGGTCCGGAGCTCCCTCTCCGGCGGGTTGTCCGGCATGGGAGCTCCCATGCCGGCGGCGGCCCGGCATGAGAACGAGGAAGGGAGCCGGCGGCCGCCGGGTCCCTTCCCGTTAAGGTTTTTTTTTTTTTGTGAATGCCGGCGGCATTCCCGCCGGGAGCTCCCTCTCCGGCGGGTTGTCCCGGCATGGGAGCTCCCATGCCGGCGGCGGCCCGGCATGAGAACGAGGAAGGGAGCCGGCGGCCCGCCGGGTCCCTTCCCCATTAAGGTTTTTTTTTTTGTGAATGCCGGTGGCATTCCCGCCCGGAGCTCCCTCTCCGGCGGGTTGTCCGGCGTCCGGCATGAGAACGAGGAAGGGAGCCGGCGGCCCGCCTCCCTTCCCCGTTAAGGTTTTTTTTTTTTTGTGAATGCCGGCGGCATTCCCGCCCGGTGCTCCCTCTCCGGCGGGTTGTCCGGCATGGGAGGCATGGGAGCTCCCAGATCGTTAACAGTAAACTTATTAACCCACTTGCACATAACACTACTGAATTTTGGCAATTGCACTTATTGGCTTGTCATTCTTGATCAATTTAGTCTTATAATTCATAAATGTAAATCTGAATATTTTGTTCAGTTTCATCATATAACTTGTCTACTTGAATTGCATTTTGATTGACGTATATGCTGATACTCAGTTTCAGATATGGATGCTGGTTCCTCGCGATTTAGACCCACGGCGTCAGCCAGAAGACGTCGTGCCGGTCATGCTGAGGCCGAGGTTCCTGCTGCACCATCGCCCCCTGCTGAGGCCGTAGACGAGGACATGCCCGCTATGGACGTTGAGGGTGAAGCTGTCGGGCCATGTCCAGGAGGTCCAGAGGATGAGTCTGTCCTGAGTAGTTTCAGGACACATATAGCAGCCTCGATCTGGAGGCAACAGGTATTATTTAATTGCTATTGCATTTTACTTTCTTTAATGTATCATTACGATGCTGTGATATAAATTATTAATGGCATTTATATTACAGGAACGGGCTCCACTGAAGTGCATGAACCATGCTGCCAAGGTAGCTGAATGGCAGTGGTGGGAATCAAGGCAACCAAATAGGAAGTTCAGGGCAATCATAGAGCAGTCGGGCCTTATAGATCTAGTGCACTCCTCTTATCGGTTCACCGATAAGATTCTTGTCTCCGGCTTTGTAGAGAGATGGCAGCCCGAGACGAACACCTTCCATCTACCCTGTGGCGAGATGACTATTACATTGGACGATGTAGCCGCCATCTTAGGGATTACTGTCACGGGTTCCTCAGTGTCATGTGAGAGGATGAGCGATCGGGAAGCTGAGGACATCCTTGTTGAGCTATTGGGTGTGTCAGATACAGATGCGCGTCAGGAGGTTCTATCTGTACGTGGTCAGTCTGTTAGGTTAGAGTGGCTGAAGAGTCATTTTCACACTGTATCTGATAGAGATAGTCATCACAGGATAGAGTGTGCAGCGCGGGGGTATTTGCTATTTTTGATAGGGTGCACACTCTTTGTTGATAAAAGTGGAACGAGGGTGCCTATAGCTTATCTTGCTCTATTTAGGGATTTGGATAGAGTGAGATCATATTCCTGGGGTGCCGCTGCTTTGACTTTCTTGTACCGTCAGCTGGGGATTGCGTCTAGGGCATCAGTTAGACAGATCAGTGGATACATGACGCTGCTCCAGGCTTGGATTTATGAGCATTTTCCAGATCTCACTCCTCATCCATCCCTTGATTATACTGATGCGAGGCCCCGCGTGCAGCGTTGGCATCCTGGCACTCCATCACGTACCTCGATGGACCATTTAGTTGTTCTTCGTGAGTCATTGGACGTTTTGAGGGCCGATCAGGTATGTACCATGATGTGTCGCTTGTATATTTAAGTTTTTTTAATTTGCTATATATGACCTAGCTGGGTATTGTTTATATGTTGCAGGTCATTTGGGATCCCCATCGTCATCAGCGAGCTGATCGTCCGTTCCTAGACATTGCATTCTTCAGTGGATGCCTAAAGTGTATGGATGTCGTAGAACCCTATCATCCTGAAAGGGTTCTACGACAGTTTGGTCGGATACAGACGATCCCTCGCGCGCCACTAGCCCCTGCGCGAGCCAGTAGAGGACCGACAGCAGGATCGTACCGTATTGCATATGTCTTCTTGGATCAGTTATGGGAGGAGTGGGAGGATCACGTACTGAGCCAACGTCGTAGGAGCCATCCGGTTGTCCGACCATCGGACTGTGTTCCAGGATATATGGATTGGTATTCTCGTATCACGCACTTGGTTGTCCACCCCCCAGAGAGCCGATCCAGCATATATGATCGTGCACGAACTGAAGATGTCGATGTTGATCTTGACGTTTACCGGCGGCGCTGTGAGGATGCCATCAGCATTGTACCAACACTCTAATATGGGTCGGGTGGAGATTGCATCATTTGGGACCGACTACATGTACGATGTTATGTCGCATATGGCTGATGTTCTGCAGGGTCAGCACATCTCGACTGTTGAGCCTGATGTGCCTGGACCTAGTCATGCGACACCTGATGTGCCTGGACCCAGTCATGCACGACCTGATGTTCCTGGATCTAGTCGGGCACCCACACAGCAGTATAGGCGTCGACGACGACGGGCTGGGGATTGATTGGGATTTGTATTACTTTTGCTTGTTACAAAGTCAATATTTTGTTATATGTAACATTCAAAGCAAATGAAATGAAATGAAAGTTTCAATTCCAAATTTTTTATCTTATTTACAAACATTTCATCCCTTGCCATTCCGTTTCATCCGTGCCATCCCGTGCCGGTACGTGCCGGGCCGCTTGTATTAACACCGCACAATTATCGCGCAAATCACATTGATTATATCTAAAATATAATGACATTTGTTATTGAAAAATATCAAAGGCCAATCAAAGGCGTGCCGTGCCAATGAAACGCTTGCCGGGCCAATATTACGCCTGGGCCATCAATTGCTGCCCCGTGTCGATCTGCGCACCAGATGGCCCGGGACCCATATCCTCCTCGACATTCCACTCAACCACAAAGCCCGTGCCGGCCCGTGCCGGTGGCGTGCCAAATTTTATTAAAGATTTTGAAATAACTCAATAAATCACTCATTTTAAAATTGGTTGAAAATATAATTTGAGTACCCTCTTGTCTGCGCACCCGACGGCCCGGGGACCATATCCTCGGACCCATTCCACACAACCAAATAGCCCGTGCCGAATTAACCTCCGTTCGGTCTGACAGAGCCGAACAGAGGCAAACTGTTCGGCCCTGTGTGGCCGAACAAATGCCTCTGTTCGGCCCAGTGTGGCCGAACAGAGGCAATTGTTCGGCCACACAGGACCGAACACGGTTTCAGGGTAAACCCTGTGTTCGGTCCTGTGTGGCCGAACAATTGCCTCTGTTCGGCCACACTGGGCCGAACAGAGGCAATTTGTTCGGCCACACAGGGCCGAACAGTTTGCCTCTGTTCGGCTCTGTCAGACCGAACGGAGGTTAATTCGGCACGCGGCTTTGTGGTTGTGTGGAATGGGTCCGAGGATATGGTCCCCGGGCCGTCGGGTGCGCAGACAAGAGGGTACTCAAATTATATTTTCAAATTTTAAAATGAGTGATTTATTGAGTTATTTCAAAATCTTTAATAAAATTGGCACGCCACCGGCACGGGCCGGCACGGGGCACTAATTGATGGCCCGGCAGCGTATATTGGCCCATCCGATCCTTCGCGTATTGGTCCGGCCCGGCACGGGATGGCACGAATGGAACGGGATGGCACGGGATGGAATGTTTGACATTGATCGAAGTGTATACAAACAATTTGCACACATAAGAAGATAAAAAAAATGATATTCAAAACTTTCATTTCATTTCAATTGCATTGAATGTTACATAAACAAAATGTTGACTTTGTAACAACCAATGCACTCTACAACTCAACAGTCTCGCTAAGTATTACATCGGACGATATATTTTCTCTGAACTGTTGAATCCTAGATTCATAAGAATTGGCCCATCCGGAAGCACAAGGTAAATGGTATTTTAACCAGTTGGTTGCTATTGGCGGTACTGGATGACCCGGCAACAAGAAAACCTACAAAGAGTAATCAAGTTTAAAAAATCGTCAAGAATAACAGCAATGTCTTAAATTCAACAAAGAGTAATATATTTAATACCTCAACAAAATGGTTGCTATTAACGAAGGCCACTGCAATGTCTTTACGGGATACAAGAGGAAGAGGCACCGATCTGAGCGGAAAGTCAGACATTGTTGCAAGGAGAGGTGGTACAGGACAACATTGTAGCATGATGCTATAAGATGCCCCATATCTGGCATGGTCATCCACCGGTCATATGGCGGACAATCCTCAAAATATGATAATGCATGAGCGATCTCGTCAACCCTCCCCTCGACAGCATACAATGCGCGATAGTGCTCTATATGACAGTTCAACTCATGTAATAAATCCCTCCTGACACGTGGCCAATCTTCCTCTCCGAAGCCAAGTAAGTCAGCAATTGCTCGAAATCCACAGTTGCCATCAGCTTTGACATCCTTGATGTGCTGGATGAATGCCCTCAACCCGTCTGGAAGTTGATTATATAGATCATTGGCTTATGTGACCGGATTCGTTGACGAATAACCTACAAATTGTATTGAATGATATGAATTATATAAAATATAACGATAAGCTATATTAAAGAAAAGCTTCGTACCTTCTTCTTTGGCTGCCCCTTCGGCATCTGCATCCTTGGGATCCCTAAAATATTTTGCTGCGAACCAGGTGAATAACTATCCTGTCCAGATAGAACCAACTCAAATGCGGAAGGGTCACGGCGAGTAGAAGTATCAACCTCCAATGAAGCCCGCCCACGTATACCGATCTTCCTTTTCGCAGGTTCTTCAAGAGATGTACTATCAGGACTTGCAATCTCTCTTAATTTCTTTAACATTTGCAATTGAGATGCCCCATCTAACTGCTCGAATTTCTCGGCAATTATATTCAACTCTGGTTTACAGGTCAACTTCACACTTTGCACATTTTTAGCAGGCTGCATATCAAGTTTCGTCCAATGAGGATCTATGCAGTCGAGGGGAATAGGCTGACCTTTCATCCTATACCGCAAAATCTCATGAGCACATGGTAAGCCATGTGTGCGTCGAATAGCACACCCACAAGCTGATTCATGAATCTCAGCTGAATTGGCCCGATTCGATTGGGCAAGGATATGATTTAATGCACATATAGATATGAATCCTCGCAGTTCTTTGAATTCAGCAGGCTTAAAGTTGTGTTGCACGACCGTCAAACTCTTCTCGAATGAGGCTTTAATGTCGCTGTGCTGTAGCTCAATCAAACTATTTATTTTTGTCCAAGAAGACTCGAAAGTACCTTGGCTTGAACCAAGCTGTCTTTTAAGCCTTGCATGTGCACTTTCAGCCCTAGTAAAGTAAGAAAATTAGATCAAAGTTATATATCAAAGATAAAAATATAATATATGAATTGCTAAGGGAAATCTTTTTCTTGTAATACCTATTTGTTGTCACATTCCCGTAGTGCCTATAATTGTCCGTCCATGCTGAGACAAATCTTTCCCTGTATTTGCTCAACCAGGTATCTGATACATATCGCAAGGCATCTGGATACGAACTGAAATCTCTCTGAAGTGCACTCCAACGAACATTATAGTCATCTTCTGTGGCTGACAGGACCAGTATATTCCAACTCATTATAAACATATCCCATTTCTCCTTTGTTTCAAATAATCTTTTGCATTGAGCCAGAACATTCCTACTAATATGCCATCTACATAACATATGTGAAGATGTAGGAAATACCCTCTTAATTGCATTCAATAGAGCCAAATCTCTATCTGTGATTATCACCTCAGGCAAAACATCAGCATCCATGACACTGCGCAATCTATCTAATGCCCATGTATAGTTATTTTCCCGCTCAGAGTCCATGTATGCAAAAGCAACAGAAAATGTGAGATTAGTTGATGTCACCCCCACAATCTCTAACAGAGGAAGACGATATCTATTCGTCTTGTATGTGCAATCCATAATCAATACACGAGGAAATGCACGTAACAAATCTATACATCCAGGGTGTGCCCAAAACAAGTCACGCACCACGTCAGTACTACCGCAACTCCTATGCCACTCAATATATTTAGCATCGGCTAATTGACCAAGAAGATGTTGCATCTGTGATCTCCCTGCTTTCTCTAAAACCTTACACCTCTGGCGTGCATTGTAGATCGTCTTCATTGTCGTAACATTGTGGGCATCTCTTTGCTTCAATGTGGACAATATATCCTTTGGCCGAACCAAAGTTTTCGACATATCCACTAACAATGAAGTCTCCTCCCTAGATAATCTTCCAGCATATGAGTGTCCCTCGAAATGCTTCGCAGACGGATGATTGTGCACTCCACAAATAACCTCCAAAATCCAATCATCCGCAGTGTCCAATTTCCTTCCTCTTAATAAAAATGGGCATCCACACTTCTTTGTACCACTAGCCCTCTTCTTTGATCCCTTTTCCTTTTCCTTTCCGCTTGTGCATTTGTGCTTACCGCTCCTTTCGCAACCTAACTTGATTCTTGGTTTCCTAACATTGCTTCCCGAATCAGATGTTTTAATTACAATAACTAATCCATTCCTCCTCCCAGCTTCCCGACACCAACTACACAATTCTTCTCTACTCTTGAATATCTACACAATAAATAGTATAATTTAGCAAGTATAGTATACAATTAAAACAAGTCAGCAACAATTGCAATCAAAATTATCTTACTTCGTAAGTTGTAAATTCATTTGTGTAATCCATAACACAATCTGAGCCAATTTTGCTTGATTCGGTTGACGCATCATCCTACAAGGATAAAATATTATGTTAAATTTATATTTGGAACATAATGGTTTCGTTCGGCTAAGTATGGCCGAACGGAATAGATTTGTTCGGCCTACCCTGGCCGAACAGAATGCTTTCGTTCGGCCACACTGGGCTGAACGAAATCATATGTTCGGCATAACCTAGCCGAACAGAATGCATCTGTTCGGCCAGGTTAAGCCGAACATATTGTTTCTGTTCGGCCAGCCCTGGCCGAACAAAACTATTCCGTTCGGCCCTGGTAGGCCGAACGGAACGCGTTCCGGGAAAAAAAAAAAAGACGATTCATTTTTAAAAACGAACCTTATCGTCACCGTCGCCTTCCCAGATTACTAGTTGCTTCTCCATTGTTGAAATGAGAGCTACAAACCTTGTCTAGACCCTGATTTCAGAGACAATCGTTGAGAGAGGGAGGAGGAAGGGAGATGGCTGTGGCTAGGAGAGGAGTTTTGAAATTTTATTAGGGGTTTTGATCAGGTGGGTGTAGAGAGAAATAAGCAGGATAGAAAAGTAATTACATCTTAGGATATTTTAGGTATTTTAATTTTAAGTAAGTGTGAGTGTAAAGAGTAATCTTTGGGGCGCCAATAGAATTTCCCCCGCACGTGGGAGTAGCTGGACGAGATCCCTATCTTGGAACTCCCGAGGCACGCTGAGCAATTCGTGGCACTGAAGAGACCATCACCGGCCTTGTACTTTGCGACCCCACCCCCACTGTGCGTGCAGGGGGCGCGCGGGCAGCCCCCTTCCGCCGGAGGGACCTTCACCGGAGGGGGGAGGAATGCGTGCCGCAAGAGGACTTCCGCTAGAGGGGGGAGGATGTGTGCCGCCGAAAGGGACTTTTGCCGGAGAAGGAACGCATACCGCGGGAGAGAGTTGGCAGTGCCGGCGCTTCCCTTTTCCTTTCTTATTTGGTGACGTGACATTGCCTTTGACGTGGCAAGGACCCATGTATGGGTAGATAAGTTATTTATTATATTATATTATTTTAATAAAATAATTAAAATAAAAATAAAATTTAATATAATTTTATAATTTTTTAAAGTTTAAAAAAATAAAGTAACAAAAAAATTTAAAAATTAAAAATATAGTTTAACCTAAATTTTATTATTATATTTATGATGCCTTTTTTATTTTAAATATTAATAATGTTATATTATAATATTGTAAAAACCGATAAAAATAAATTTTGCAAGCTTTTAGGGCTATGCCGTAGAGGATGTGTGGCTGTATTTCATATGCAGCCAGAGTTAGGTTCAGAGTGTGGCATAATTAATATGATATTATATATTTTTATTGGATACAATAAGTTCAAGCATATCTATTCCTTTGTTTAACTGGATCCATCCATAATACTTGCTATCTACAAAAGATCCCTTTTGCCAAGCTAAGTTACGAGTGAATCGATGAAAAACTCAAGCTCAGATCATTAGATAATTCATTCATGTTTGATAATTAGCAACGTAAACTTGAGCCAGCCTTGAGATTTGCTTGAATAGCAGCGAACTTGAAGTATAGATTCCAGTCGATTCAATTAAGGTGCTAACAAATCAATTGCCCATCTGATTGTTTTATGACTTGCAATGACCTAATTCTCCGCTCACCTCATATAATTTTGACCCTACCACCTAGAGTTTTGGTGAAAGCGATTAGTATCAAACCGAATGGTGCACTTTCTTGATCTAAGATTGCGTTTGGTGCATTGCACAATCCTAAATGATAACGTGGACTGCCTATAAGATATATTACCATCTATCTATAAGATAGATTACCACTAGACTACTTACAGTATTATTATTACTGTATTTGGTATACATAGATAATGTTACAACAATATTGATTGATGACGCCTGATCACTGATCTTGAACGTCGGGAGAAGAGAGCCGCTTAATCCGCTGCCCCACGCTTGATCGAGTGTTCTGCAAAAAGTCCCAGGACTGGAGGAATGCTCCGGTGGGGACCCTCCGACGCTCAAGTCAATAACCTGGGTCACAGCTGAGGAAGAGCTCAGACGAGTTCTGGGAAAGAATGAGATCTTCGAAAGAGAGGAATCCTCTTCTGAGTATTAGGGTAGCGAGTGTATGAGTCTGCGTACCTTGTTTCTGAGTGGACTTACCCTTTTATAGGGGGTTGACACCTGCACGACCACGTGGAGTTCCATAAGGAAGGCATGTCCGTGGGGTTCATGGGGTTGCGTGAATTTGGGCTGGTCGGTGAGTTTTGTCTCATCAGAGAGGAAAAAACAGCGGTTGGTGGGCTACATCCCATCAGTCAGCAGGGCTAACAGGTAGTTAGGTCTTGTCCCATCAGCGGCGTGGCCAGTGGGTAGTTGGGCCTGGGGATGCTAGGCGGCGCGCGTCAGAAGGACGGTGGTGTGGACTGCCAGGACCATTCTGGGATCGACTTGGGGCAGCCCCGACCCTCATGAGGGCGCCGAGGCCGAGCAGGACTGGCTCGGCTAACTTGCTGATGCCAGGGCGGGGCTGGCCCGGAAAGACCGGGGCCGACTTGGCCGACTTGGAGATACTGGGGCCGAGCGGGGCTGACCAGGAAAGGTCGGGCTGACTCGGCCGACTTGGAGATGCCGGGGCCGACCAAGAAAGGTCGGGGTAGACTCGGCCGACTTGGAGATGCCGGGACCGAGCGGGGCCGACCAGGAAATGTCGGGGCCGACTCGGCCGACTTGGATATGTCGGGGCCGAGCGGGGCCGACTAAGAAAGGTCGGGGCCGACTCAGCCAACGTGGAGATGCCGGGACCGAGCGGGGCCGACAAGGAAAGGTCGGGGCCAACTCGGTCAATTTGGAGATACCGGGGCCGAGCAGGGCCGACCAGGAAAGGTCGGGGCCAACTCGGCCAACTTGGAGATACCGGGGCCGAGCGGGCCGACCAGGAAAGGTCGGGGCCAACTCGGCCGACTTGAAGATGTTGGGGCCGAGCGGGGCCGACCAGGAAAGCTCTGGGCCAACTCGGCCAACTTGGAGATGCCGGGGCCGAGCGGGACCGAGCGGTGCCGACCAGGAAAGGTCGGGGCCGACTCGGCCGACTTGAAGATGCCGGGGCCGACCAAGAAAGGTCGGGGCCGACTAGGAAAGGTTGGGGCCGACTCGGCTGACTTGGAGATGCTGGGGCCGAGCGGGGCCGACCAGGAAAGGTCGGGGCCGACTCGGCCAACTTAGAGATGCCGGGGCCGACTCGGCCGAGCGGGGCCGCCTTAGAATTTTGATTTTGCCATAATTGCCCTCATGGCTACATCAGCCACATCAAATGTCCCCCCCCCCCCGCCCCTGAGCATGAAGGGCCACACGCCTGCTGCCCTTTGGGCGAGAGGGGCGCGAGAATTCAAAAAATGATTGCTCTTTAGTGCGCTTTTAATAGCTTGATGAGCTAGCACATCGTCCCGAGGCAGTGTCGCTTTGAAAATCCTCCACAATCTTGCGGTAGGTGGGGGCTGACGCTAGCGCCGAACGCCTTGAAGAGGAAGCTTTATTGGGGAAATGAAAAAAGGTGAAGGCCATCATTGTTTCTCCATTTTCTATGCTCCGCAATTGATCGGGGATTACGCTCCTTGGGGCGGATCGAGGCAGCACGTCTCGGGCGCAGGCGAGACTTCCGGTGGACAGCTTGTGGCGCAATAGGAGAGTGTCACATGGTAGGATCTCGATTATCGTCGCTCGGAGGTGGGGGTATAAAAGTGCCCCAAGGGCCTGAGAAAACTTTTACATTGCCATTGCTTTTTTCCAGCTTTCCTTCTCCTGAGTTCTTCTGCGACTTGAGCCCTTTTGTCTCCAAATCCCCTTTGATTTTCAAGTTAGTTTTATCTTTCCTTTTCATCCATGGATCATCGTGCCATTAGGAAGGGTAAAAGGCCTATAGTTGAATCTTCCCCTTCCGATAGTGAAGACCAAACCTCCCTAGCCCGTCAGGTTCCTTGTCCGGTGGGCGGAATCGCCATCCACAGTCGATCAATTGTGACTGGGCCTCCATCCGCCTCAACCTCCCCTATTAGGGCAGTCCCTATGTCCTCTCACCGTCCGGGACAACCTCCGGTGGTGAGTTCTGATCCGGCAGGCCCGTCCGGAGTGGCCTCAACTGTAACCCCTGAAGACGTAGAGGCCATTAGGGCTAAGTACATGGTCCCTAGCTTCATTCATCTATCCGCGCTGGGGCCCGAAGATAGAGTGACCTCCACTTACCCTGATCGGGTTGCCCTGTGTTTTGTTCTTGAATGTTGAATTGGATTTTTAGTTAGATTTATTACACTTGTGTTATCACATCTAATTGGAGTTTTATCAAGTGTTATGTCATAATCTTCAAGTTGTCTCTTAATCCAAAGGATTTGAGCACAGCAACTTTGTTGGCCCAGATGACAACCCAAGAGGGGGGGGGTGAATTGGGTTCTTTAAAAATTTAAACCTTTTTGAAATATTTGTTTGCTTAGTATGTGTGGAAGTGAATGCAGATGCAAAAACAAAATGCAATCAGTAAGATAGTGATAGAGATAGAGATAAAGGAGACACGGCAAACACAGAGAGTTTATAGTGGTTCGGTGTATCCAACACCTACGTCCACTCCCAAGATTCACTTGGGTCCACACTATAATCTTCCTTGATTACAGCCGAGTTGTTTTACAAGCTCACAACTCAAACTTGTTATTTTCCCAGGATCACAACGAACCCAGCCGGTTTTCCGGGCTTACCAGCACAAAACCCTAACACAAGCTATACCAAGCTTGTACCGAGGTAAGACTACCTCCACTAGTTCAATCCCCCAGATTGAACTAGACACAAACAAAAGAAATATTGTTTTTCAAATACACAGCTCCTCAATGAGCAAATAATCAAATAGAATAACAAGGTTTAGAAAAGACTGATTTGTAGTTGGTTGGCTTTTGAGCTTTTCTTCTTTTCTTCTTCTCCTTGCTGGATTGAATCAAGCCTCAGCTCCAATTCTTCACAGTTGAAGCAGTTGAGAAGGGTTGAAAAGCAAGAAACTGATCCTCTTTCTCCAATTTGGGAAATCCACCAAAACTTTGATTTGAATGCCTTGGATTCCTCTTGAGCTTTTTGGAGTGGAGTGGAATTGAGCCAGAAGGTTTTCCTCTTGAAATACAGGCTCTCTCTTTTTCGGATTTTTGGATTGGGATTTCTCTATTTCCAATTTTTCTCTTGTTTTTTTTTCTCTTCGTTTCTTCCGTTCTTTTTTGAATGATAGTCTTCCCTTTTTATAGATTTCTTTCAAGCCATTTTTGAAAGAAAACTATCCGTTGGAGTGTACCTTGTAACAAAATATATCCGTTAGAAATAAAGTAAAATAGAAATATTACCGTTAGAGCTGATCTGACAATTTGATTTTTTGTTCCAGGTGGGTTGGAGTCGACTCTAACTTTTCTGGAGTCGGCTCTAACTCGAAACACTTTAATCCATTATTTCTGGAGTCGTCTCTGACTTTTCTGGGGTCGACAAGAAACTTTTCTGGAGTCGACTCTAACAGACCCGGAGTCGACTCTAAGTCGGGATCAGAAAAATCAACGTTCTGTTTCTTCTGTGAGAGTTGGCTCTAACAGTCTCGAAGTCGACTCTAACATCCGTGCCAGATACTGGAGTCGGCTCTGTGATTCTCGGAGTCGACTCTAATATCTGCAATCTTACCTAGACATTAGATTCGATCCAGAACACGATGTAACTCCTGATTTTGATCATTCAATAGACTTATAATCTGAAAAACTTAATCAAAATCATTAGAGCCTCCATAGTTATACTCAAATAGTTTTGTTAATCATCAAAATCATCAATTGGGTCAACAATCTCCCCCTTTTTGATGATAACAAAAACTTTGAGTATGCATTCAAAAAATTCATTCGAACTAACGATTATAGTCATTTTAAAGCTTAAAACATTTTTAATGAAGGATTTGATGCCAATATACAAAGTAAACTTTTAAAATTATGCATGAGTTCAATATAAGCCATCAATTATGAACATTTAAATTAAATGTACAGAAAATTGCAATTGAGCTTGTTGTTAAGCTCCCCCTGCATTGAATAGCTCCCCCTGTATAAAAATCAAATTTTAATTGAACTGATTAAAATTTTAAGTCTCTTTCTTTTGCATAAACAATCATTTCTCCCCCTTTCTTTCTTTCTTTTTGCATATATTCAACCATCTCTCCTTAAAATTTCAAGTCTTTCTTTCTTTGCATATTCAACCATCTCTCCCCCTTTTTTGTTATCAGCAATATGGAGAGTATTAGATAAAGAAGTTATTAGAGAAAAATTGTAGATTCAATAAGACATAGGGATTCAAGCAGTCAATATTTGAAAATGTGAAATTGCATTTCATAAGTAAGAAACATTACATAAGTTGATTCATGTACATTCCAAAATGAAATACATTAGATACTCAAAAATTCCTAAATACAAACTATCAAAATCAAAGTCAGATATGTTTGAATATAATTTTCTTCAAGTGACCTATGATTTCCATTACATCATCTTTTTGAGATTTCTTAAAATTTTCAAGGCAAGCTTCAATCTGTGAGACTGCAAGGTCAATGTCCTCTTCAGTTGACCAGTTGCATGAACATAAGATCCCGAGCCATCAGCAATGTCTTCCATCCTTTCAAAGATTTTGTGAAGTTCAGCACCAAAGGATTCAACAGAATTGCTTATTGAAAAGGAGATCATGTCCAGTCTCGAGTTAAGTTCTTCTTTCAGTTGATTAAAGTCTTCTTTTAATTGATTAATCTCATGCGATCTCTAACTATCATATTCATCAAGCAAAACTCTTAACTGACCAATCTGTTCATCAGAGAATCTCCCAGAAGCAGCAATAGACTGATGTGGAGGAGAGGGAACTGTGCTCGGTCCGGCCTCTGAAGGTCCAGCTGTAGATGGTCCCGCAATAAATGGATCAGGGACTGATGGTCCCGCAGTGGATGGTCCAGGGATATCTTCTACTCTAGCCTCTTCAGCTCTATCTCTCTCAGCTCTTTCTTCTCGTCCTCCTTTCATCCATATACGATTTAACTTCTTGAAGCCCATCCGATGAATAGTAGAAATACTATAATAGTCAGTGTGCCTTAATTTCCTTAGGGGTTTGTTGGCCCAGATGGCAACCTAAGAGGGGGGGGGGGGTGAATTGGGTTCTTAAAAATTAAGACTTTTTGAAATGTTTTAAACAAATTAACTCAAGATGTGCAAGTGAGAGAAATTAACTTAGAAGCAATGCACAAACAGAAATATAAGGGAGATAGAGTGAGAGACAAATGAGCACGGCAAACACAAGGTTTTATAGTGGTTCGGTGCAACCAGCACCTACGTCCACTCCCAAGATTCACTTGGGTCCACACTATAATCTCCCTAGATTATAGCCGAGTTGTTTTACAAGCTCACAACTCAAACTTGTTGTTTTCCCGGGATCACAACGAACCCAGCCGATTTTCCGGGCTCACCAACACAAAAATCCTAACACAAGCTATACCAAGCTTGTACCAAGGTAAGACTACCTCCACTAGTTCAATCCCCCAGATTGAACTAGTCACAAAGAATAGAAATAAGTTTGTTTAGTTACAATGCTCCTTAATGAGCAGATTAACAAAAGTAAGAATAGAGTTTAGATAAGCATGATTTGCAGTTGGTTGGCTTTGAGCTTTTCTTCTTTTCTTCAACTCCTTTGAGGTGTAGAATCGGCCTCAGCACGGATTCTCCACGGAATGAGTGTTGGAGTTGATTTGGGCTTTTCCCCTTTTCTTTGAGTGGTGGAAATCACTTGAGATGCACTTGGATTTCTTCTGAAGCTTCCTTGGATAGTAGAGCTTGAGCACAGATGGAGCTTCCTTTGATTTCACACTCTTTCTTTCACTCTATTTTGAATCACGGATTTTTTCAGCTAACGCTCTGTTTTTCCGATTTTTTCTTTCTTTTTCTTTGAAATAAATATCTCTCTTTCGTCTCTCTTTGATTTGAAAACAGCTTCTCTATTTATAGATTCTGCAAGAATATAGCCGTTAGAGACAAAGAAAAATAGCCGTTAATCAAAAAACTTACCGTTGGAGCTGAGTTGGCATCCGTAAAAATTCTGCCCAGATTTGCTGGAGTCAACTCATGCTTTTTCCGAGTCGGCTCGAGCTCGTCTTACCAAAAATAGAAATGTTTATAAAGGTTAGGGGTCGACTCACCAAAAGTAAAGTGTCGACTCCTGAAAGTCGGGAGTCGACTCATGAAAAGCTGGGGTCGACTCGCGAAGTGCTCAGAAAAACACTCTTCTGGTGTTTGAGCGGAGTCGACTCGCACAGTCATGGAGTCGGCTCGACAGAATCAGGGGTCGACTCGACAAATTTCGTGGGTCAACTCGAGACAGATGCACATTTCTGTACACTGAGTGGAGTCGACTCTGAAACTCAAGAGTCGGCTCCGGAACGTATCAAAAATCATAAACTTTTCTGATTGACATTAAAATCATTCCAGATTCATTTTAATTCATTGTTTTAACTTGAATTCAATAAAATTGACATTAAGAATTAATTCAAGAACTATTCCAAAAACTCATTGAATAAAACATGAATTATAAAATTTCTTTTTGAAAGTTTAAACATTGAGCTTAAAGTTACTTTCAAAATTGATTAAAGTCAAACTTTAACATTCTCATTGATTGTTCAAAATAATTTATTGCTCATTTAAATAAACTCATTATATCTTTTAATGAACTCAATGGCTTTTAGTAATCATCAAAATCAAAGGATTGGGTTATATAATTTTTCAATAATCTTCCAACAATCTCTCCCTTTTTGATGATGACAAAAATATTGAGTTTATGCATGATTGATTAGTGAATTTATTTTGTTTTCGTAGTTAGGCTTAGGCTCCCCCTGAATGAGGTAGCTCCTCCTATGAAACTTAAATAAATATCCCATTGTTTATCTCATTGATTACTTTGATTTTCTCAAATGTGTTTACAATCATAAAACTATAAAACTCTCCCCCTTTTTTGTTATCAACAAAAAGGTAGAGAAGCATAAACATTTATTCAATCAAGATAAGATTTGACAATTTCATTCATTCATTGAAAGAAGGAAATACATTGAGTAATCAACATAGAGAATTTATTTCATCAAAAGGTCTAATACATCAAGATGTTTAATACATTGATATCAAACAAAAATTTCAGTACATAGCAAGGATTGAAAATCTAATATATCAGAAATGAGTTCTTACAATCCTAGTTAAATGATCTACTATGTTCTTCATTCCATCAGATTGGATTTTTACATAATCTTTGAGCCTCTCATCGACAAAGGTGCAAGCAGTCAGAATCTTGTCTTGTAGCTCCGCATTGCACTTTGCATAAGTTTCTCTATCTCCGCATATATCTTTAAGTTCTTCAAATATATTTTTGAGATCTCCACTTAAAGATACCGAAGAAGAGCTGAGAGTAGACTCCATCTTAGAGATACAATCATCCAATGAATAAAGAGTCTCCCTCAAATTCATGAACTTATTCTCAAATTCAGATTTAAGTTTTTCAGATTGATCATTAAATAGAACTTTGAGTTGCTTTAGCTGTAGATCTGAGAAACCGGCAGAAGATGTTGAAGCTTGATCAAATAATGGAGCGGGGGCTGGAGCAGGGGCAGAAGTAGAAGGGCTCGGAGGTGCAGGTGAAGGATGTTTGACTGAAGGTCCTGCAGCCTCAACCTTTGTAGCTCTCTCTTCTATCAGTCCTTTCCTCTCGCATTTTCCATTTTTCTTGATAAAACCCATTCGATGAATGGTGGCCAAGCTATAAAAGCCAGTATGTCGCAGATTCCTCATTGGCTCATTATCAGAAATCACAACTCCTTGGCTCAGAAAAATCTTGGTGAGAATCATTCCATAGGGCAGGCTAGACTTTCTTTTTCCTCCACAATCTGCAATGTACCAAAGTATCATACTGGGAAGGTTTATAGGTTTGCCCGTGACAATGGCATCCATCACAAAGATATCTCTTTCCGATACATAATCAAATCTTCCTGTCTTTGGAAAGAGTATCCTACTGAAAATGTTATGTAATAATCTCAGTTCTAATGTAAGCTGGTTGGCAAAAACCTCTTCAAATCTGACAACATCCCGATTTAATAGTCTAGCAAGAGCGGGACTACGGTCTTCTGAAGAAAAAGTGGCAGTGCCAGATAAAGGTAGATCCAACAGTCTAGAAAGAAGCTCAATAGTTACAGAGATCTTATGTCCTCTCACATTGCTGACTAGGCCGTGATCACCTCTAGACAAATTTTTATAGAATTCCTTTACCAGAGAGGGATAGGTAGGGCAATCCAGTGAACATATTTTCTCCCATCCCATCTCTATCAAATGTCTCCCAACTAGAAAACCCTCTGCTTCAAAAAGCTCAAAATTAAAGGGCGCGGTGGGGGTGAGTTTCAGCTGTCCTGTAAGAGGAGCAAGCAGTTTCCCGGTCCCTGTTAAGGTAGACTGTGTTATATAAACAAGAATAGGAATAGGTTTAATTAATTAATTATTAATACGTGAGGAACACGAACATGAACAGGACTGGACTGGAAACTTTTTCTACGACAACTGGAACAGGCTTCATCTTCTACTTTAACAAAACCTAACAACCCACACGAACTGCTTAACAGGAACATGAAACATCTTCTATACACACAGCTGCTCCAGACGGCCCAAATTTTTTTTGATATTCTTCATGTTCTCTATATTTTGTATTTATTTGTTCCCTTCTCGTGCGTTCGTATCGCTCTAATCTTTTTGTTTTTTCCCCTTAATGTTTGATCTAGAGTTGTATCGCGCGTTCGTATCGCCTAAAATAATAATCTGAGATCCATCCAAAGAGAAATTAGAATTACAATGCCGTGAAGGGCCATACTACAAGAGGATACAGTCATCGCATACAATTGCAATAATATAACTAGCATCATTCGATGGGATTTTGGAGGCTTCTGCTTCCGCGCAGCCCAAGTCATAACCAGCGGGCAGTAGTCGCCACACCAACTCTGATCTTCTCTATTTAGTTTTAAAATTGCTGATAAAGAAATCTGAAAGGCTTGAGTGGAGTGGCCAAAGGACAAAACCAATGGAATAGAGGCGATTTATGCATGTTTTGAAGGCAATATAAAAGTCTCATAAAAAAGACGTATGACCAACACCATCGGTTTACATAAATGTGCAATTGTAAAGTAGTAGGGTGATTTTTTTAATGGAGAGTCAGAGCCAGAACCAATCACCCATTGGATTTAAGAATAGTTTTCAAGTTGAATTCGTTTGCCAACATCATATGGATGCTGACAAGCCTTCCACATGCCTACTTTTTTTTTTGTGACAATTTGAATTCGATATATCTAGAAAGTTGATGGGAGTTTAAGATTGCTTTAGGAATCAGATTACCGTATTGATTTCTACTAGAAAGTTAGGTAGACTCATATTGTTGGCAGATGGAAATCTTTGTCTTACTTTTTTTTTTCAAAATTATCCTTAAAAACAAAACTCATTCATGAGAGAGAAAGAGCCCATTTAACATAATATGTTATATTAAAATTTAATTAATTTTTTGTTACATATTAATATTAATAATAAAAAATATGTTAAATTATGTATAATAATTAATTATTTCAATATAATTATACTTATATATTATTATAAATAATTATAGTGTTTTTATACTAATGTATTAATAAATTTAATATTGTATATAATATTAAATTTATCATATAATTAATGTAATTTAAAATATTATAAATTATTATTGTAATGTTATTGCTTATTATTTTATGTTATATTTTTTATAATATAATAAATAGTATATTGATATAATAATAATTTATATTAAAATATAGCAATACAATAATGGATATAGTTTATAATCATGATAATATTGTATGTTAATTAGTACTATATAGTATTATTAACATTAATAATAATATTTTTAATATTAAATGTATTAAATAGTTATATGATTATTTACTTATAACATGTGATGTATATTATATTTATAAATATTTAATTTCTATAATATAGTTTTAATTAATCATTTATATTAAATATAATATTCTCAACTCATCTAAGCCTTTTTCCAACTACATGGGTTTGGCATATTAAAATGTAATATTATATGCTTTTATAATATAATATGTAATATATTCTATTTTTTGTATTAGTTATATTTTTATATATTATTAATAATTGGTATCATATTGTATATATAATATAATTAATTATTATATTTTATATAATTATGTAAAATAATAGTATAAATAATTATCATTTTATATAATATATTTATTTATTTGAAAATCTACTTACTTTCTTTCAATTTGAAAAAGGGGATATTTTTTTTTTATGCTTACCATCTGAATTGCATGTAATCTAGCCCATCAACCAAACATGTTAAAGCAAGATACCTAGCAATCTGCAATCAGATTACTGCATGACCAAACATTTCCTACATGCTCAGGCATTTAAATTTCATAAATCACATGCCTGGTAAATGTAATGCTAGGATGGAGCCTTGCAATTTATGAATCAATGCCTCTTGAGGGGGGGATATGGTTCAGGCGAGGAAGGTGTGAATAGCAGTGCGTTCTAGAAAGAGTGAGAACAGGTGGAATAAGGAGGGGAGGGGAGAGGTGGAGAGGAGAAGAATAGGAGACACCCTAACAAAGGGGGGCTAAGGTGCTTAGCCAGCTTGTGGCGCTCCAATGTTTAAATGCTCTAGTATGTAGCAATGTAGAGGGGACCGAGAGTAGGGGTGGCCATTTTGGACATGATCCGTGAACACGTCTCAATCCCAACATGAAGTTAGCGGGTTTGAGTTGGGCATAAACATGATTGGATCAAAATCTAGTTAACCCATCAGATACGATTAATAAACAAGTTGGATTTTGGGTTGAACTATTAATATGAAATTAACGCACAATTGATGTGATTATTTAATAGGTCAATTTGTGTAAATTAACCCACCAAACCTATTTATCCAAATTAATTTCACCTTTTAATTAATTATTATTTTACCATCAATTAGGATCCAGTGATTGGATGGTAATGGATATAATTACATTGCGTTGATATATTACTTTAGAGTTATAACTTTGAGTAATTACTTTATGATTAAATTGGTATAAATAAATCACACAGATCGATTTATGTCAAATGGGTCACATGGGTCAATTTGTGTCAAATGGGTCATTGGGAACATGGGATAAACAGTCACATTGGTTACATAGGTTAGACGGGTCATGTTGTGTAACCCATGTAATGCACAGGTTAGATTCAGGTTTAGATTTCTGGCCAGATTAATAAACGGCTTAGGTTTGGGTTGACCCATTTGTAGTTATACTTTGGAGTTGACTTAATATAGTTATGATTCATTGACACAATTTTCCACCCTTAACCTAGAGGGGGGGGAGAAGGGAAGGGAAGGAGAGGAGGATAGCAGGATGTTTGGCAATTCTCTAGTGTCTATTGTAAACAGAAAGGTAATTTAAGAGAAGATAGCTAGTAGGAAAAGATGGGAGATGGGAAGAGTGGAATCAAGGATGCCAGATTTCATGATTTTATTTAGTTATATATAATAAAATATGCAGGTTAATATTGAATGATAGTTCAGGTTAGGGTAGGTTAAGTCTAGCTAGACTTTCTGTTAGCTTGAACTTAACCCAAAAGGTAGGCTTTAGATTCTTTGCTTGGACTGGCCTATTAGGCTAGAATTCCGTCCAGCCTAACCCAAATTAAATTGAGCATGCCAGACATATTTGCACAAGTCTATCATAGAGCTCTAAATCCTAATGCTTCCTTCGTGGAAAGCATCTCCAATAAGACTGGATTTGCATGCTTAAGAGATCACAATCATTCATCTTCTTCAAGGCCTTAAAATTTTTAATTATCTTATTATTGTTGGAGTTACAATGCTTTCTCTTGGTGTGAAGTGCACTATTGTTCCTTATGCATTTGTTGGTGATAAGCTTTTCTAATGCTAGGGGCTCCACATGCATGGAGATAAAGCATATGCATTACATGTTCTGAATACTGATTTACTTGTACTAGAAGTTAAACTAAACAAAGGGTGGGCCTAAGTTTGCTCTATTGTGAAGTGTCATTAGTTTGAAAGATGGAAGCTGCTTCTTCATATGCAGGGTAAGACTACGTATATCCAATCTTCCCTAGGCCCTATAGTGGTAAGAGCCTTGTGCATTGGGACACCCTTGATTTAGAATTTAAATTGAACAACTAACTAATTTCCATCTTCTATGTCCCTTTTATTTATTTATTGTGATATGTTCTTTTTGCAAATTGTTCTCATATATATACTATCTATATTGTCTTAAATCCTTGTTTACAGGACACATTGACCATTCTGCAAGAGTCATGTGAGTCATCACATGGAATAGGTCATTCATAGGCATTCCTCATGCTGATGACGGAAGAGATGATTTTGATAATGATGAATGGGAAACTCAAGCCATTGTCTCGATAAAATGTTAACATGGGAGAAAAAGCTATATGATGAGTGAAGGTACATCTTAACTTTTCATTATATCTTCATTTATGATCTAATGATTGACTTTCTTTTTGTCATCACTCTTTTTTTTTTTGTTTAAAGTTGGATAAGTGTGTACATAGGGAGAAAATTAAATAACCAGAGTTTTACATAATAGTCTGGAATCCCATATTGTTTTGCCATTGGAACTGCTAGAACAAACCATTTGCACTTAATTTGAAAACTTCAAAAAGTGAAAACTATTGATATTGAGAAATGATGAGATTGAAGGAAACTAGGCGGGACTCGACAACAGATGGCCAAATAGATTTATAATTCAGTTTTGAGGTTTGACATTACAATAATAGCACCAGCAATAAAGTACATCTTCTAGGGCCTGATTGGAACCTAGTAATTTCAGTGTTTTGGATGGCAAACAGGACTAGAGAATTGTCAAGGAAGTAGAAGAGCAAGACTGGGGGTGGGTAGGCAGACAACGATGTGAAGGTGGGGAAAGCAAATCAGCTAGGTTTGGGTGGGGATACTGGAAACAAGACTATCATGCAGGGGTGGGGGGAAGTCGGCTTGGCAGGGATGGGAGACGAGAAAGGCAAGGTGGGCAGCGGTGATGGAGTGGAGGTTATGTGAAACAGAGAAAGCAAGATGAGTGTGGGTGTTGTAGTGGAAGTTTGGATTGGGTCCCCTTTTTTTTTTGGGTGGGGGGGTAGCGAGGTCAGTGAGCGGAAGTGACGGGGTGGAGGTTGAGCATGGTAAGAAAGGTGAGGTAGGAGAGCATGTTGTGGTTGAATGTTAGGGAGGCAAGGTGAGAAGATGGTGAGGTGAGAAATGTTGATGGGGTGGAGGCCAAGTGAGTGGAAGAAAGCAAGATGGGAGAGGGTGTTGTACTAGATTGGATGGGGCAGGGAGTTGTTGAGGCGGGTAAGGGTGGTGGAGTGGTGGTTGGGAGAGCTGGGGAAGTTGACGTTGGAGAGGGCAACAATGATGTTAAGGGAGGGGGCTTGGGTGGAAGAGCATTTGATTAGGGGTTTAATTTGAGAGAAGCAAGGAGTAGGGTAGGATACATGCTTGCTTGAGAGGCTACAACCCATCCTATGCTTGATCAGACCACCACTTGAGCTGCACCTTTTTCAGCCTGAGCTGCAGCCAGACCACATCTCACTTGCAGCATGCAGTTGAAATGCTATCCTCCAAACACTTGGGCCACACCATCCATGGAGTTCAAGCTGTAGATAGACTGACATGCAGGGTTCCAAACAGCCGTTAGGTTTTTCAGATTCTGTTAAGAGTCTGATTATGCCTTTTCTTTTTTGTATTATTCAGCAACTTGGATGTATAGGTGCGTCTTAATTTGAATAAGACAAGAAAGTCCTAGTCTAATTGAATAGGATGGAAGGTTGCCTAGGAGTCTTTTCCTTGTATGATTAGGAATGGGTCTTGGGTGCAGGTTATAGAAGGGCCCCAATACCGTACACCAAACAAAATCTATCTGGATCAGTAAATATTTGTATTCTTTTATTTTATCTTTCGTGAGTCGAGGCAGAAAGAGGTCTTGTTATATGAGCTTCAAGGAAACTGGATTATCACTTCGCATATCTTTTCAAGAGGATGATAATTCTCCTCTATTCTTCCCCCACCGTGCTGTGTAAGTGTGCACGTGTGTGTACTTTCACCATTACTGCCAGAAATCCAAGACTGAGGTATAACTATGCATTTGTGCATACAAGACCTAGTTCTTGTTAATTATTTTATTATATGAAAATTAGTTCATCAATTGGGAGAATGTTTTTTGATTTTATTTCATGGTTTCAAATCCTTATGAGACATTCCATGGGACGCCAAGATGGATTGCCATCCCAAGTTCGGGATTGGATCATCTTGCCATCATCTCAATATCCCATTTGGCATGTATTGGGACATATCTTGTCTCAAGTGTTGCGATGGTTCAAACGGTCCTGTCTCGTGGGATTAAAAACCTTGTTTCATTTCATATTTTCTTTAATATGAGGCAATTGCTAAATTATTAGAAAACTTTCCTCAGCTTCAATATACTGCCTTGTAGGTGTTTGTGTGCAATTAAATATCCTTGTAAACGATCGTAATCCTCATTCATAGAGTTCTTGTTCATTTTTCAGATTTCTTATTTGAGACTTAACTTACCTTCCACCACACCTATAAGACACTTTGGAGCTCATTTTCAATAAGCTCACATTAAAGTAGGTGTATGCAAAATATAGAGTCATATGCATTCTGCCTTATTTTATATTTTTGATGTATTCACATCAGGCTTTGATGATGTCCATAACCAGTGGAAGTGATGCCATGTATCTTTGAAGGTTAACCGTCATTGTATTCTGAGTGTGGACATGGATTAGACAGATACAATATTTGCTGTACACTTCAACCTTGGCACGAATATTAGAACATGATGACATTGAGCTAAAGAAGCTGTTCTTTCATATAGAGATCCTTAGAAACATTCATATGGAAATCAAGTCCTAGAAAAGAAACAGCTAAATCATTGGCCTTGCTTGTTTTCACATGTTTTTATTTTTCTACTAGTTTTTTATTTTTCACAGGAGGATTGCATCTTGCCCTAGTAAGAGTCTCAACACCTTGCCTTGTGCCCCTCCTTTTAAAATATCACCCTTTATTTGACCATTAAGAAGAGATGATGGTATGGTTACGAGTTTGTTCCAGGGAGTTCTGAGAATTTTACGTTAGATTCCTATTTTTTGAGTGGCTAGTGATTTTTTTCTTAGCGCTTTCCTGAAGTGTTCAATTCCTTTAATGTTCCCGGTATTTGGTTTTTTATAAGATGCAACACTCTAAGGAACCATGACATCATCTTTCAATTTTGGCATTTGAATTTATGGAAAGTTTCTTGTCAAATGCCACATCTAGTGAGGCTCATGTTGATTTTCTAGATTATGGATGTGGTAACCAAAATAATTAAACAAAATGACATGCGCATATACTTATGCAACTATTCACACATATGTGACATTCATATTGTGTTGTGATTTCTATTGTTCATGCTTGCTACACAGAATGTTTTATGTCACCTTGACATGGCACTGATATCATGACCAAAGTGACGCTGCCTTTGACTTGCAAATGGCATTGTGCAGGTCTGACTAGTGTTGTTGTCAGCATTAGTTAAAGTATGGTGTTTTCAGAAAGGTGGATTATCTCACAGACTTTCCATGTTGTGAGGTTGTACCATTAAATTTGTGAACAAGTACAGAATGCTATATAACAGTTGCTGTTGGGTTTGACATTGGTCTTATGATCAATACATGTAATAATAATATAGAGTATTCATGTTCTTCAATTCAAAAAATAGTAGGATAGACATGCTAACACGTGTTGCAAACCCTAGCTCCTGATTCGAATTGGATCTGAATTTGATTCTTGTATTAGGTTAATCTAATATGATTAGATCATGACCTAATATGGGTTGACCAAGAGTTGAAACCCAATTGACTTTATTTGGACCATTAGATGGCTCTTTGGATAATGGATCTAAACCATTGGTCAGTGGCTTAATATGGACCATTGGATGGTGTTTTAATCTGGACCATTGGGTGGTGCCTTAATCTGGACCATTGGATTATCATGAAATAAGTGTGAGAGGTTATCATCGTGAGAAGATTAATGGCGCATGGATAAGGCTTACTGGATAAGTCTTTTGAGGATACGTCTTTTCGCTCTCTCTCACCTCTCTTTTTAGCATCTTATTATGATGAGGTGCTACACTTAGGACATGCCTCATCATGATGAGGCAAGATGAGGCATATGGATGGGATGCATCCGCATCCCTTCGTCTTTTCTAAATAGGAGTGCCTCCCGGGTTTCATATGCATTGTATCCATCTGAAGAGAAATTAACTCCCATTTCTCTTTTATTTCTCTTATGGGTCTTGTCCAACCAAGATAAAGAGGCCTTTTTCAGGATAAAAAGTTGTCTTATCCTAAACCAAGACAAGAAGGCCTTCTTTAGGACAAGAGGTTGTCTTGTCCTAAACTAAGACAAGAAGGTCTTCTTCAGGATAAGAGGCTTTGAAGGACTTTTTTGTAAGAGAAAAAAATTAGAAGGGAAAGAAAGCAAACCAATCAAATCCTTTAGAAAGATTAAAGCATCAAAGATCAAAGTTTTGAAGGAGCTAGAGTCTTGAATCTAGTTCCTATGTGGATCAATGTTGAAGGGTGATCTTTGATTGGTTATCCTTTATAGTTATAGCTTTTGGCTATGTTTGGATGCCCTATTCCTACCTAGAATAGGGACTTATTCCAGTTATTCCCCTAAATAGGCGTAAAAAGGTTTGTGGGCCCCACAGGATTTCCTATTCTCTCGAAATGCTTGTATTCCCATTTTGCTATTCCATGGTACCCCATGGAATAGCACGTATTTCATCTCGCGTATTCTAGGGCCATCGATGGAAGAAAAAATGGAAGTAAAAAAGAGGGCTTCGGTCTTCATCCATTTCCCGACTAGGGTTTGAGAGCGATTCGGCAACCTCCATTCTTCGTTTGCTCTTCCACTTTGGCGTTCTTTCTTTGGATCTTGCGAGAACCCTCTTGACTCTTCTCTCTGCATTAAGGAAGCAGAGCAAGCGGATGGAAAGCCCGGCTTCGATCTCTTCTTCTCTCTTTCTCGCACAGAAGTAGTAAGCTTTGCTACCTCTTGATCTCCTTTCTCTATCTGATCTCCTGATTTTGTTGGAACTATATGCGTGCATTTCAGTTAATCTATTTACTTGATTTTGAGGGTTTGATCGGTGATCAGTGGTCATGGGTAGGGTTTTGTTGAGAGATCCATGAGTTTTGGGCGATCATATGATGGTTTGCCGTGATCTAAGAGGAGCTCCTGGCATTGTTGTTCTCTGGAGTGTGGTATTCTGTTTGTTTTTGGGATTGATGGCTGGATCTGGGGTTTCTTGCAACTCATTTCTCGTTTATCATGATTTCAAGTTTTGGGTAGTTTTAGTAGTCTAGCTTTTGATGTACATTTGTTTATTGAGTATTTATTTATTATCTTTGAAAAAATGATATCATCGGTATGTAGCTTATTATTTGGAGCTAATCATAGAAGTACTTTAACTTATTTTTTGATGCATAGGCTTTCCACACTGCACTATAAAAGGAATAAATAATACTTGACTGATTAATAATCCATAAGAGTCAATATTGTGCTTGCTATTACATTGAAGCTTCTAGATCAATACGTTTGACGATGTTGATGGGAAAATAGATAAAAAAAGACCGAATCTGTTGCAATTTGCTTCAAGATTTTTGGCTTTATCATGTATTAAAACAATTTGCTTCAAGATTTGTGGCTATAGCAGTTGAATCTGTTGCAACAAGTTCACACCTGATCTCAAATTCCCTGAGGTAACTCTCGTCTCTTTTGCTGGCAGTAGCAAAGAGTTTCACCAATTTTTGGGTGGACAAAATTGTACCGACCTTCATCTATTTTTCCTTTTCTTGGATGCAAACCAAACTTGCAATATTTCAAGGGGATTTGTGTGCTTTTATGTAGATAAGATGCAGTGCCATTGATATTAAGTACACTTATTTGCTTGATCCTTGCGTATGTGAAGTATCGGCTCTGAAATCATGGCTTGGAGGGCATTTCTAAATGCAACCGTTGTGAAGCATCACAGCTTGGCACTCTATCTTGTATCTACATTATAACTAAATTGCAAGTAATTGCAAAGTCTATGAACTCTCTTGTATCTACATTCTAACTATATTGCAGGCAATTGCAAAGTCTATGAACTCTCTTGTATCTACATTCTTGTATCTACATTCTAAATTGCAGGTATTGTCTCTTGTACAAAGATAAAGTTGATTTTAGGTGGTGCTGATTCTTGTCTCATTTTTATATTTATTGTGTCCATATCGAATGCTAATTGCTACTTGAATAGGAATATCTTATGTTTTCTAGCATGTTTCCTTCATGGGATTTGAGCAGTAAGTGCCATTTATTAGAGCAAGTTCTGCTGTGCTATATAGTTCGATGATCTGGAGCCCTACAATGCATTATTTCATAAATATCTATGAGCTTCATTTATATTCTCTTGGAACCCAAATGTTTTTTGCTACTTGATAAAAAGACACTAGCAAGTTTTGGACAAGCTTTAGGAAACGATGTTTGCATAAAAAGGTGTTATGATTCAATATAAATTCTCAAGAAGTGCTGAATATAATTGGCATTAGTGGAGGTCCCAACAAAAATGTTAAGTTAATCTTCTCCACTACTGCCTTGATAATTGTCAGGATCTCATGGTTAACAGTATCTTTTTCTTCCCAGTTAATTGTTGCTTAAGAAAACTTCATTAGACCATGGCACATGTGATATATGTACTACCATTTGGTTCATGTGTAGGTAGCATCTAATGGAAGACTGCGATTTTGCAAACAGGATATGCATGCATATTATTGAATGAATCCTGCTTTTAGCTGGATCACTTTCTTATGTTTCTTTTTAAATGAGATCAACTGGATATATACATATTACTGAATGAATTCATAAATTTACTGTTGTCTTTAGATGAATCACTTTCTTTTGTTTCTCTCTTAAAGTAGATCAACCAACCAAGGAAGTTTGATCTACGAAGGATGGAACATCAGTGCAGCTGCTAACATGTAGTAAAAAATGCAAGAATTTCAAAAAGAATTGAGGTTACATATCAAGAACCATTGACTCAAATCCAGGTCACATGTATTAAAAGAGGCTTGATATGTATGCTTGTTCATTACATTTGGGCATCTGTGTATCCAAACCATAGCTCCATGATTTTATATGCATGATTGTTCAAATTAGAGCCTATGTATTTTGTATACTCTTCCGTACTTAGGATCTTGAGAGGTCTGCAGTGTTGTGAGCGCTTGGAACTTTCTGAAGGAATCACGAGTTATCGACACCGTGGTGCCCGCCTTATACTCTTTTATTAAAATCAAATCTAGCATTCCTTTGATTGGAAATATATATTGGTTTTGGATTCCTAAATTTTAAGTTTTGTTCCCAAATATTTATTTCTAAACTATTTAATTTGT
Source organism: Calamus simplicifolius (assembly GCA_900491605.1). Taxonomy (NCBI): domain Eukaryota; kingdom Viridiplantae; phylum Streptophyta; class Magnoliopsida; order Arecales; family Arecaceae; genus Calamus; species Calamus simplicifolius. Next base: position 512,861 of record UESW01004186.1, read on the forward strand.
CACATTGTACGTTAAGCTCGAAGCCGCCTTTGCTGTTCAAAACCATGCCAGGTACATGGATATTTAAAAAAATTCAAATGATGGTGTAATTATTAAGATAAGTAACTATATAAACTTATTTTTTTACATTTATTTATAATGAAATTTAAAGTTAAATTAATTTTTTTTAAATAAAAATAAAAATTTAACAAATTAATATGTCAAATTTTAACAAAATAATTGATTTAAAGCTATAGATTAGGAAAGGATGAGACATATTTTTCAAAACATGAAGATTATTATTAAAAAATTAAAATAAAATAAAACTCTAATAAATAGTATCCTTCTTGGAATACTTAAACAATATTTAAAAGTTATGCATGATATTAAAATAAAGTAGTTAATTTTTTTGATCTCAATTATTTTGGCTTTATAATATATATCAAATATTATATATTATTAAACTCTTGAATACTATTTATAAATTATTATAATTTAATAATTATTTAAGTTTTATATGTGGTAAAAAATTTACATATTTTTTCAATGCATGGAGATGTTGATGAATTTATTGGGCCCGGATTCTTAATTCTTATTTTATTTATTAATAAAAATAATTTATTAAAGTCATTACATTAAAATTAAATTGATAAACCATTTTTTCTTCTAAAAAAATTTTATATTCCTAATAAAAAATTCATCTATTCCTAGTGGAATACATAAAAAAATTTATATGGTGTTTAGGATTTCTAAAAAATTCTTCATCTATTCATAGTGAAATACATGCTTATTCTCAAGTCATCCAAACACTATTTGGAATAACACTGCATTAATTGCACTGAAATAATATGAAATACCATATTTTTATCCAAAAATAAATCTGGAATAACAAGAGGAATAAGTTATTCTTGGGAAATTCGTATTCCTATTCCCAGAATAACTTTTTGAAATCCAAATACTACCTTTTGGAATAAGGGGGACAAGATATCCCCCTTATCTCCTATTTCAAACACAGCCTAAGCGTTTTATACAAATATATTTCATTAAGAAATTTATAAAATCCACACGCTTCTGCTGCGCTGTTAGGCGTGCACAAGCATTGATATGTGGACTTCTTCGAATCAAAAAAGCATTATATGGTGGTCATGGCATATTACATGATGATGTTTGGGTGTTAAGAAATTGCATATTGAAATACTAATTCATTTCTTTATGACTTATGTTAAATATGTCTTGAATTTTATATATCGGGCCTGGGTTTTTTGACCCGACCCGATATACTTGTTGGGCCCGGACCAAACCGGTCCGCTAGGGTTTTATTTATGGAAGTATTTTTTTGGGGAGTATATATAGATATACATGTGAAAACTTCTGTAAGGGTTTTGTAAGGGTTTGGAGACCTCCTCCTCTCTTTTGATAATGGAACTTTGTTTGCCTTGCCCGTGGATGTAGATCACCATGATCGAACCACGTAAATTCTTTGTGTTCCTTTGTTTGTTTATTGCTTTGATTTATTTATTGATCTGATTTCCGCAACAAACTGGTATCAGAGCATTGGTTTGGAAAATCTTGTTAAAAAAAAAAAGGGTGAAAAAAAACCTAACCCTAATTTTTTTTTTTTGTCTTCGTCTGCCTCCTCCCGTCGCCACCTCGTTTCCGTCACCAACCTCAAGACCCCGCAACCACCTGGGATCTTTTCGATTGAACCCGTTGACCTCTCCTTGAGAAATCTCATGCTTCGTGAGAGATTTCTTCCAGCGATCCTCCCTCCACGGCTTCGTCCTACCAGCAAGAATGCTTTTTTTTGTAGAAAGAATGCTTTTTTTTTTTGCCGCTTAGCTAGTCTCCCTCACGGATCTGGCCGCGGCTTTTGCTTGTCCTCTTGGTCTGGGCGAGGCTTATTAGAGGCAGCCGGGAGGGATCTGGTCCTGGAGAGTTGTTCTTGATGGGGAATTGCTGTGACGCTCAGAACAAGGCGGAGAGCCCCTCCCACAGTGCCTTTGCTTAAGCGGAAGCCTCTTGTGCACGGGGCTTCCATCTTCTCCTCCCAGCGAAGTGGGCCTCCGTTAGCGGCTGGGAGAGGATGTGTGTTGGATTCAAGAGCTTCCAAGGTACGTTAGATTCAGAGCTTTTTAGGCCAGAAGGTGAGAGGAAATTCCAGCTCTTCACGAAAGCGGTCAACGTTTGAGGAGCGGCCGACTGTTGGGGAAGAGGAGATCGAAGGCTCTGTTCCTTTTTTTTAAAAAAAAAAAAGAGGCCCTGTTCTTTCCATCTTTTTGAGTTCCCTCGGTTTTCTTTCTCGAGATCTTTGTTTATCTCTTGTCTGCTTGGTTGCTCGACTTGAAATTACCACCATTGCTGGAATCTACGGTTTCATGCGTCGATCTTGTCTTGTCTAAAAGAGGTTTCTTCACCATCCAAAAGCTAGAGCTTTTGCACCGGATTTCAGCATCCTTTGTTCCGTCCGTGAAGCTGATCGTTTTGTTCTTAGGAATTCTTGGGATGTCATCTTTGAAGTTTCAGATTGCTCCATTTGATGGACAGAACAACTTCGATTATGGAGAATAAAGATGAAGGCTTTATTGAAACGAGAGGGTTCTGTTAGGGCACTGGATAATAATTATACAGATGACATGACCATAGCTGAGATTGAAGAGATGGATGAGAAGGCGCATAGTGCGATCCAGTTGTCTCTAGAAGACAATGTTTTGCGAGAAGTCGCAGATGAGGAACAGCGGCCGGTCTTTGGAAGAAACTGGAAAGTCTCTACATGAAGAAATCTTTAACATCGAAACTTTATTTGAAGCAGCGTCTTTATACCCTAAAGATGCGAGAAGGTACGCCTATTAAGGAACACTTGAATGAGTTTAATAAGATTGTTATGGATATGAAAAATCTAGATATTAAACTCGAGAATGAAGATCAAGCTTTGATTGTGTTATGCTCATTGCCTGCCTCATATGAAAATTTTGTGAACTCGATGCTTTGGACGTGAATCCATAACTCTAGAGGATGTTAAAGCATCCTTGAATTCTGCAGAATTGAGAACAAAATTGAATGGAAATACTAGTGAAGACAAGGCAGATGGTTTATTCGTGAGAGGTAGGGCCAAGAAGAAGGATAAAGCTTTTAGAAAGAAATCTGTTGGTCGTTCAAAATCTAGGCCACCTGGAGATACGACGAACGTTGAGTGCTACTATTGTCACAAGAAAGGACATTACAAGTCAGATTATCCTGTGCTCAAGAGAAAGGATAAGCAACGTAGTCAATGTCAAGATACGACGAATGTTACTGAGAAAGATGAGTCTAGTGTGTCAGACAGAGTTCTTACGACATGTTCTGTTGTTAGTCTTTCAAACGATGTTTGGATAATGGATACTGGAGCATCATATCACATGTGCCCAAATAGGGAATGGTTCACCACATACGAACCATTGAATGGTGAATCAGTTTTTATGGGAAATGATGCAGTATGCCAAATTGTGGGAATTGGTACTGTTCAGATTAAGTGTCATGACAAGTTGTGAGAACCTTGACTGAAGTTAGGCACATACCAGACTTAAAGAGAAACCTTATTTCTTTGAGCTGTTTGAATTCTATTGGGTGTATGTACTCAGGTGGAGGTGGAGTTCTAAAAGTCACCAAAGGCAACCTAGTTGTGATGAGAGGAAACAAGGTGAATCACTTGTATCATCTACAGGGTAGCACAGTTATGGGTTCTTCGATTGGCATAGCAAATTCTATTTCTGCTGATGATAGAACAAAATTGTGGCATATGCGTTTGGGCCATATGAGTGAGCGTGGCATGACAGTTTTGAGTAAACGTGGTTTACTATGTGGTGAGCAGACAACCTCACTAGATTTCTGTGAGCACTGTGTTCTTGGCAAGCAGTGCAAGGTCAGTTTTAGTACAGGCACACATTCAACGGAGGGTACACTCGACTACATACATTTTGATTTATGGGGACCGGCACAGGTTCCATCTAAGGGTGGTGCTCTTTACTTTGTGATATTTATTGACGATTATTCTAGAAAAGTTTGGGTTTATTTTCTGAAAAGAAAAAGTGAAGTGTTTGAAACCTTCAAGAAGTGGAAAGCCCTTGTTGAGAATCAGACAGGGAAGAAGATCAAACGTCTGAGGACCGATAATGGTCTTGAGTTCTGTGGTGGTGATTTTAATGAATTCTATGCAGATGCAGGTATCGTTAGACACCGTACAGTCAGGTACACTCCACAGCAAAATGGAGTGGCAGAAAGGATGAACAGAACTCTATTGGAGAGGGCAAGATGCATGCTCTCTAATGCTGGCATGGAAAAGGCTTTTTGGGCTGAAGCAGTTAACACGTCTTGCTATCTGGTTAATCGCTCTCCTTCAACAGCAATTGAATGCAAGACTCCTTTTGAGATGTGGTCAGGTAAGCCTTGTGATTATTCAAATCTAAAGGTTTTTGGATGCCCTGCTTACTATCATGTTAAGGATGGTAAACTTGAACCTAGAGCAAAGAAGTGTATCTTTATTGGTTATGCTGATGGTGTGAAGGGTTATCGTCTGTGGTGCATAGAACCTAATTCACCTAAATTCATTATTAGTAGGGATGTTACTTTTAATGAAAAGTTTATGTTAGATCAAAGGAATGCTGTTGATGAGTCTGCAGGAAACATGAAAGTGATACAAATGAGGTGGAGGTTCAGGTTGAGCTTCGAAAAAAGAGCTCTCAAAATGATTTGAGCGAGCAAATTGTTACTATTGATTCTAGTTCAGATGAGGAAGCTCAAGATGAGGTGGAGCAGCCATACTCTATAGCTACTGGCAGAGAAAGGAGGGAGATTCGACCCCCTCAAAAATATGGGTTTTCTGATTTGGTAGCTTATGCTCTTACGACAGCAGAAGATATGGGTATTCAGGAACCATCTACCTATACTGAAGCTGTTACTTGTTCGGAATCAGAAAAGTGGACTGTTGCTATGGCTGAAGAACTGGAATCACTTCACAAGAACCAGACTTGGGACTTGGTGCCATTGCCTAAAGGAAAAGAGCCATTGGGTGTAAATGGGTCTTTAAGAAAAAGGAAGGTATTCCAGGAGTTGAAATTGGTAGATTCAAGGCAAGACTTGTAGCTAAAGGTTACAATCAGAGGGAGGAAATTGATTATGATGAAGTGTTCTCTCCTATTGTGAAACACACTTCTATTCGTGTGTTGCTGGCTATAGTTGCTCAATTTGACTTAGAGCTTGAGCAACTCGATGTGAAGACAGCCTTTTTGCATGGTGAGCTTGAGGAGACTATTTATATGGCCCAGCCTGAGGGCTATTATGTAGAAGGCAAGGAAGATCATGTATGTCGATTGAAGAAATCGTTGTATGGTTTGAAGCAGTCTCCAAGACAGTGGTATAAAAGATTCGACAGTTTTATGACACGGAGCGGTTATCATAGGAGCAGCTATGATAGTTGTGTGTACTTCAGAAGGTGTCAGATAACTCCTTTGTCTATCTCCTTTTATACGTGGATGACATGCTCATTGCTGCAAAGAACATGACAGATGTGTTGATCTTGAAGAAATGTCTCAGTAAGGAGTTTGAAATGAAAGATCTTGGTCCTGCCAAGAAGATCTTAGGAATGGAGATTCAGAGAGATAGAAAAGCAAGTAAGTTATATCTCTCACAAAGGAGATATATTGAGAAGGTACTTGAGAAGTTGGGATGCAAAACTCTAAGCCTGTCAGTACACCTTTAGCATCACATTTTAGACTCTCAGCTATACATTCACCTCAGTCAGAGGTCGAGGAGGCTGCAATGTCTTCTGTCCCATACTCCAGTGCAGTTGGTAGCTTGATGTACGCTATGGTATGCACACGTCCCGACATTGCGCAGGCAGTTAGTGTGGTGAGCAGATATATGGCACATCCTGGAAAGGTCCATTGGCAGGCAGTGAAATGGATACTTAGGTATCTTAGAGGCTCCACAAAATTGGGTCTAATGTTTGATAGAAATAGTTCTAACTGTACTTCTGTTGTGGGATTTGTGGATTCTGATTATGCCGGGGATATTGATAAGAGAAGATCTTTGACTGGCTATCTTTTCACATTATCTGGCTCGGCTATAAGTTGGAGATCAACCTTACAGTCGACAGTTGCTTTGTCTACAATAGAGGCAGAGTATATGGCAGCAGCAGAAGCAGTAAAAGAAGCTATTTGGTTACGAAATCTTGTTCAGAACTTGGGCTCAAGCAGGAAGACAATTCAGTTGTCTTTTGTGACAATCAGAGTGCTATTTGCTTGATTAAAAATCAAGCATATCATGAGAGGACAAAGCACATTGATATCAGGTATCATTTTATTCGAGAGGCATTTACTGAGAGAAATATTACAGTAAAGAAAGTTGATACTGCTGACAATCCTGCTGATATGCTGACCAAGATAGTTCCCGCCAACAAGTTTAAGCATTGCTTGGACTTGATTGGCATGCTTGTTTGAGGATTGCTCCTTCTGGGGCTTGGTGGCGAGGTGAATGAAAGCTCTATTTTTGTTTTCCTGAAGTGGATATTTTTTCGCTGCATCCCTTGTTTCCTACACCGAGTTAGCTCACGTAGGCTTAGGGATGCTGAGAGAACATGTTCGACTTCTAGTTTGTTAAATTCAAGCCAAGGTGGAGATTTGTTAAATATGTCTTGAATTTTATATATCGGGCCTGGGTTTTTTGACCCGACCCGATATACTTGTTGGGCCCGGACTAAACCGGTCCGCTAGGGTTTTATTTTATGGAAGTATTTTTTTGGGGAGTATATATATAGATATACATGTGAAAACTTCTGTAAGGGTTTTGTAAGGGTTTGGAGACCTCCTCCTCTTTTGATAATGGAACTTTATTTGCCTTGCCCGTGGATGTAGATCACCATGATCGAACCACGTAAATTCTTTGTGTTTCTTTGTTTGTTTATTGCTTTGATTTGTTTATTGATCTGATTTCCGCAACAACTTATTACTTTAATCTTATATTTATTATATTAATATTATAATTATTTAAATTTGATAGATTTGTTTACATGCCTGCTCCAAATACTTTTGATGTTCTGTGTGACAAGCTTATGGAGACATTGTTGAATGAAAATTGATAGTAAGTTATCTATCTTGTCTATTGATAATTGTAGTACGAATAATAACATGATTTTAAAGATGAAAAATAAGATTGATCGAGGTGTACTTATATTGGGGGATAGCTTTTTTATACGAGGTGGGCTGCATATATTTTAAATCTGATTGTAAAAAAAAGGACTTAGTGAAAGAGAAATGTGCATGATAGTATTATATTTTTCTATTAATATTTTTTATTTTTTAAAAAAATTATAAATTTAATAAATAATTTTATTTTTTTATATAAATGATTAAATGGGTATCCTACCCGTTTATTTGATCGATCGGGTGTCTTCATTTCGTTAAGTATAACTGCTTAACGGAAAGAGGAACGTGAATATTTTTTTCTAACAGGGTCGTAATTTAAACAGATGAGTGCTCGTTTCGGGAAAAGACGAGCCGTAGGGAATATGCACTCCCAATTTGATTGACATTGGCTAATAGAAGGCAATCCAATGGTTTCAAAGAAACAGCAAAAAAAAAGAATATCCAAAAGTTATTATAGGATAATGATTAATGGACGCAAATCTAGCAAAATCCGCAACAAAACGTCTTTATTTAAAATTTTGGGATATAAAGAGTAATTTTCGTGGTGTATATGGCAGCTCCTTACGATTCTGGGTTAAAATTTAAATTTATCAATAATAATTTCAAAACTTCTTCCCTTTTATAAATGCGTAATTAGATATTTTTTCAGCATCAGCCTCAATCATCGATTATTATAAGGGAACTCGGTATTTATTCCCTAAAAGGATTCGAACCGCTTCTCACTTAAGTTGGGTGCCTCTCCTCAATATCTATCCAAGATAATTTCTTCTCGTCTTTCCTCCGTTGCCAAGGCCCATCGATGGCTGCCGAAGACGGCGAAAACCTCCGACTCACCCTCGCCGGCGCACTCCCGATCACCCTCCCTATGCCGTGGTATCACATCTCTTCCCTCATGTATGCACGCATAGCACATGCATGTGTTGTCTTGATGTGCATCACTGACGCGTTCTTATTCATGGCCACGGGCAAATGATAGCTGCTGCAATCCAAACCTCATCGGAGGAAGGAGGATCCACCGTGGAAGCGATATCTCATTATATTTGATAATCTCCTCCCTTACTACCTCAGCAAACTCACCGCCTAGGGGGAGTTCGTCATGCCGGAACCAGGCCGTTTCCTCGTTGCTGCTTGCGCCGACGCCAAGCCGGCCCCGGGATCCCGTCCCTACCGTGCCCAGCCCAGCCCGTCGTCTAAGCCCGCAGACGAGAAAGACGATGACCGCGGGACGACAGAGTCTCCTTCGGCAGTGGGCCGAGATAGCGACAATTCGATCGAGAGCAAGAACGGTGAAGGCTCCTCGAAGGCTCGCTCCACCGAAAGCATGCTCGAGTGCAGTGATGAGGGTAACAAGTAATCATTGGAATACATTCTTGGCTTGCCATGGGAAGGGCCTCTGGTCACTGCGACCGCGATTGCGACTGTGAACGAAGGAGATGGACCCGACCCAGTGCCCCAAGCGTGGCGGATGTCCTTTAAAGAGGAAGGCTGCTGCGATCGGGGACTCAGAAACAGAGGGCCTGGACCAGCTTAAGGATGGCAACGATGGCAAAGGCCCAGATGATGAGCCAGAGCCGAAATGTCGCGGACGTCCGCCAAAGAAAAAGTCTGTTTTGATCGATAACTCTGGAGTGGGCTCAGAAACAGGGGGCAAGGGCGAACATGAGCATGGTGCTGATGGGAAAGGCCAAGAACAGCCAAAGCCAAAATGTCGTGGGTGATAGAGGTAATGCTGGAGTGGGTGATAGAGGTGGGCATGGCCCAGGCCTGCCATGCCTTAAACCGTGTGGTGTCTGGCAATGGGCCGTACCAAGCACGGCATATTAAAAAAAATTTAAATTTGGCACGGCCCGTGACGGGCCGTGTCCAGCACGCCCAGCTGGGCTGTGCTGCGGGCCGTGCCATGGCACGGCCGCGTTGGTGCCTAGGCACCACCTGGTACTTAGGCACGGCCTAGGCACCTGCTGGTGCTTAGGCACCAGCTGGGCAATTTTAGCCGATAAAAACGGCTATATCAGTTTTTACGGCTATATAGCCGTTAAAGGCTGTTGGGAGGGGTTTAGACCATTTTACCCCTTCCAACAGTCATATAACGGCTATATCAAAGGGTTGTTTTGAAAAAAAATAGAAATTCTATAAATAAATGAACTCTCCCTCATTCTTACCACACCAAACCAACTCCTCTATTACTATATTTCTCTCTTCTAGCAAGTGCTCTAGTAGATTAGCAATTTAATTTTTAGTTTGCAAGTGTTCTTACAAGTGGCAAGTGCTCAAGCAAGTAGTCAAGTGCTACAAGGTCAATTCTTGTTGACAGGCGAGAGCGTAAAAGGAAGCTCACAAATCTCGGCTCCATGCCTCCACCTTTGATCTTTTCTCAATACCCTTTTGTAGCTTAGTTTTTATTTTTTTACATTTATTAATTAAAAATTTTAGATATGACATCTTTTAACGAAAGTAATTTTAACATGCACACTTTTTCGAGGGTGAGGAAACTAATCTCCAAGGACCCCAATCCCAACTCCAAGTTCCATTTAGAGCTAGTGTAGTGAGTGTCAAACCTCTTCTCGTAAGAGTACTAGTAATGTTTGGATTGATTTCGATAGAATTATGGTTGATGGAGTCTATAAAGCAAAATGTAAAAAATGTCAAAACTTTACAGTTGTTCTAGTACTGGGGGAATAGGGCATTTAAGAATACATTAAGAGAGTCATAGGATGCATGATTCCAGTTAGCAAGGACTCCTTAATATACAAGAGGGATCACTTGTAGGCAATTTTGCATATAACCATGAAAATCAAAGAAAATTACTGGTAAGATGGATAGTTCAAGATGAATTACCTTTTAGTTTATCTGAATCTTATAATTTTGAAAGATATGTTCAATTAGGCCAACAACCTGCTTATAAAAGAACTAGTAGTCGTACATTTAGAAGAGTGGCTATGATAAATTTTTTAGCAATGAAACAAAGTTTAACGGAAAGCCTCTCAAATTTAAATGCTAGAATTTCTTGAACTTCTGATATTTGGTCGGCATCTGTAGTAGTAATTGTTTTATTGCCGTTACTGCTCATTATATTGATAATGATTGGCAATTAAATAAATGAATTATTTCTTTTCGTGCTTTTGATTTTCCACATTCAGACAACAAATTTCAAATATTATTTATCAAACCGCATGCTCATATAATATTAATAATAAAATAAAATCAATTACTTTTGATAATGTATCTAATAATAATTCTGTTGTTGCATTATTAAACAACTATTTGCATCCCATTTTAGATGGACAATTATTTCATATTAGATGTGCATGTCATATATTAAATCTTTTTGCTCAATCTGGCATGAACATAATTCAAGAGGTTATTTCAAAAATTAAAAATACAGTTTCTTTTATTCATGCTTCAAGGTTCAAGACTTCAAGAATTTAAACAATTATGTGTAGATCATGGTAAACATTTTAAAAAATTTAAACTTGATGTAATAACTCATTGGAATAGTACCTATGCCATGATACATGATGCATATCCATATAAGAACTTATTAAGTGCTTATATTAATGAGCGTGGATTAGGATTTACATTGACTGAAGCTGATTGGAATCAAGGTAAAATTTTAGAAGATTTTTTGGTTACTTTTTATGATGCTACAAATGTTCTTTCAGGTATTTATTATCCAACTTCTTGTTTATTTTCACAAAAGCATATGTAATTAGTAAAAATTTAAAGAATATAGATATCATGAAGTTTTAATGCCTATTATACATAATATGGAAACTAAATGGAATGAATATTGGAATAGGATATGTCCATTGCATAACTTAGCTGTTTTTTTTCTTAGAGTTAAATTAAATGGTGTAATTTTTTAATTGATTAATATTGTGAAAATATGAATCAAAATCCTGAACCTGCTAAAGATGAGGTAACACGACTTCTTAATGATATTTATTTTATATAATAATAAAATTTGTGGATCTAGAATACATGCTCAAAGCTCTGCTTCTTCTTCTAGATCTCGTTCGTCATCTATTTTTTCATTAATTAGAAGACACGCACATGCTTCTTCATCTTCTTCATCTTTAAATAATGAATTGGAATTTTATTTACGAAACGATCTTCATTCTGTATATGATGAAGATCAAATAGAAAGTCTAAATGTATTAGCTTGGTGGAAGAGTGTTAAAAATCAATATCCTATTATGTCTGCCATTGCACGAGATATTTTAGCTGTGCCGATGTCCACAGTAGCTTCGGAATCCGCTTTCAGTGCAGGTCGACGTGTTTTGGACGAAAAGAGAAGTAGGATGACTGGTGAGACAGTTGAGATGCTTATCTGCTTCAAAGACTGGTTTGATGCTGAGGCGAGGCTTCAAGATAAAGGTAGACATGACTTAACCAGCGAAGATGATGATGACACAAATACTACTGATGACTGATGAGTGATGAGTGAGTCATTTCTACTTTTATAATTGTATATTTTTATTTTTTAAATTGTTAAAAACTTAAAGTAAGTCATCTTTAATTTTTTTCTTTCTATTTTTTTCTCCTTGCTTATTATTATGTTCTGGAGGTCAGGCCTAGCCCCCCTCCTTCTGTACCATTTTGATTTTAAATTAATAAACTGGTAGGGGTTTATGCCAAACCCCCCACCTATAAGGTGGCTTTATATTAATAAAATTTCTTTATTCCTAATAATTTTTTAATTTATCAAAAAAAATTTTTTTTATAAATTTTTTTTATTTGAGTTGTGCACGGGCCAGGCCCCAGGTGGGCCGTGTCGGCACACACGGTGGGCTATGCCAGGCACGGCCCAGGTGGGCCGTGTCGGCATAGCACGGCGGGCCGGCCCAGGCCCGTCATGGGCCGTGCCATGCTGGGCCAACAGAAAAAAATTTTGCGCCCAGCACGGCATGGTTCACGGGGCCGTGCCAGCACGGCCCGGTACTGTAGCAGTATGGGGCCGTGCCAGGTGGACCTGGGCCATGCCGTGCCATGGGCGGCAAGGCCCATTGCCTACCTCTAGTGGGCAAGGGCCAGGATAAGTGCGGTGTTGATGGGAAAGGCCAAGACGAGCCAGAGCCCAAACGTCGCGGGCATCCACCAAAGAATAAATGCGTTGTAATCGATAAATCTTCAGTGGGCTCAGGAACAGGGGCGAGGGCCAAGATGAGCCTGTGCCCGCTGAAGAAGCCCGCAAGGATGGCCCTGCTTCCATTCCCAACTGCCGAGGACGACCTCCGAAAGTCGCTAGAGGCCCACAGAATTAGCCTGCTATAGTAATTTCGATTTCGAAAAAGATCAAAAGACTCGCTACATTGGATGATGCGGCAAATGCACATAGATTATGCACACATATTAATGCATATACGATATACGATAAGATTTATTGTCGGTGCTGCAAGACTTTTCCTTCTTATCTAACTGTTGTTTGTTAGTTGTTTTCTACTTTTCTTTGCCACCATGAGATCAGTCGCAGTAAATGCAAAATTTTTTTTGTTCTAACAGAGGATTGAATTGTTTTACATTTTATTATTTTCTGTTTATTAGGGTAACTGAGTGTATAAGACAAAAGGGTTGTTTGGATGGGTTCCATTGGCATTATTATCGTTGGCCGCCTTCCAAAAATGAGTTGTGATTTTTGCCTTAACACTGTGCTTAATGACTTTTTTTGGGACCTGACAATATGTCCGGAGTTTTGAATTAAAACAAGAATGACGAAAAATGTTTTAATTGTACTGAGCTTGACTCCTGGAGCACTAAGCTTCTTAAATTCAAAGAAGGTGAAAACCGTGCTTGGATCGAGACATGTTAAACACAACGATCTATCCTCAAAATATAATGATCCGATTCGATCCGAACCTTCTACTACAAGCACGATTGCGTAGAGGTGTAACCAAACAACTTCTTTATATGCTAAAAAAATTAATAATAATAAATAATATAATATAATATAATAATAAAAAAGAGAATTCTTTTTGAGCAAGGCTTCTTCAAAATTTTTAAATTCTAAATTCTTAAGCTTATTATAGGAGTTCAGTCCATAATGGCGCCTCATAGCCATTATCTTCAAATCACTTCAGAAATTATTAAAAATTTAAATTCTTTAAAGATCCTTCACGCGTACCATTTGGCCATGCAAACGTTCATGAACGTTCATGGAATTCTCGTATGTGACGCAAGTGCGCCGCCACTCATGGGAACGCTCGTTCCTTTCATTTCCTTTTTTAATTTAAATTTTGTTTTCTTTCTTTTTTTTAACGTAAAAAAGGTCAACAAATTATTTTTGATATTACTAATTTCAATTAGGAAAAGCTTGCTTGATTCGATATGGTGTGTCAGAAGATGAGATCGAAAAAATTTATCTTAAGAAAACTCCAACCCCTATGAACAGTGCCAATTCACCCATGCCATGTCATGTCAGCTAACCGGTAGGATGATGCATCATGCGTTGCAGTCCATAACATTGCTTTTCTAATTAAATCTCTGAAAAGGTTTTGCTTGTCAACTTCATTAGAATTTTGGAGGCCAGTTATAAAGCATAGAGAAATGGAGAGAGACACACCAACAAACCATGCTTCATTAGAATTTTGGAGGCCAGTTATAAAAGATACCACCAACCTCCTCATAGCTTATGCTGCATTGCTACGCCGTGCACGTGTACACTCTCAATTACATAAATGGAAGCACCTCCCATCCCATGTCCCATTTGGAGGGGACCGAGCCAACGGTTGGCAGCTTTAAAAGAGGCCACCGTGGCTTCTCCCCACTTCTAATGGAACAACGATAATGCCAAAGATTTTCTTGGGACCATGACCATCGCTTTCCCCACCAACAACACTAACGGTTGATTAATGAACACTAAGGCATACACTTGGGACGTTAAGGTGAAGCCTCATGTCTTTCCCTAAGTTTTTGCAACGATATGATGCTTGCCTCTAAATGTTTTTCTCCTTCGTTTTTGGCTCACGAACCGTTGACTCGGAAATTTGCAACTCTCTAGAAAAGGCTGGATCGTTCTTCATTATTAAACTCTTTAGTGATATTTGTCAGGATTATTTTGGTTCTCATTACTTCATTTGAATCTCGATAGAGGAAGACAGCTTGATCTAGTCATTGTATTATCTCGCTTGCTCCTTTTTCTCAGTTGTTATATAGCTGAAGCTGGAGCAAAGCCAAATATTCTATGCTATGACAGCCTATTAATTCCCAGTGTTTGTCAGGCTTCATTTCTGCTGGTTACAACTGGAGACTGTCCCGCTTCGGAGTATGAATTATTCCAGCCACCAGTAACTGCAATAAGGACATGAAGCTCTTCCATCATTGTAAGGATCATATTACAACCTATGCAAGCAAAACCAAAAAATTTAAAATGTTTGGCAGCCAGTACATAAGATCATGCAAACTGTTGGAGCATTTCACCATCATAAAGCATCATGTTTAATCTGTCAAAGATGAAATCATATCTTGGGGATAGGATGGGGCCATGAGCAATAATCACATAATAACCATGATATCATCATAAAAAAATCCCTGTTGAGTTAGCATTGTAAGTAATGGCATCAATGACATTCGTAGGCCCTGTGGTTTTCTACCTCAACTAACGACAGCCAACCACTCTTCCACAAATACAAGAGACAGAAATTGAACACTTGAAACAAGATAACATTCGTGCAAGTAGATAAAGGGATACAATCTCCTGAAATCCAGATAACCCACCAACTTGTTCAAGGTCAATTTGCTTTGCAGTAAGGAACATGTTGGCACTTCTGATACAAAATGGCTACTACTTCTAATACCTTAGCAAGATAGGCTTTTCCATGGTCTGAAATGGTAAGATGATAATGAATATGCATAAATCTAAATAATATTGTTTATCATCAAATAATAAATATTTTATTTTATTTTAGATTTATTATCAACATATAAAAACTATTTAGGATTTTAATCTTCATAAGAAGCATGATAAAAACTCATATTATCAATTTGATTGACTCAAGTATCCTATCAGATTAATGATTATGTAGCCTAAGGTGGCTCTGATACCACTGATGAAAATTATGTATTCAAGACATGAATTAAATTTATTAAAAACATAGCAGAAGATATAATACAAAATTTTTAGATGCCCAGGATCCTTAGGAATAGATTCATTAAATTAGAAATAAAATCTAAAACATTTGATTTATTCATACCTGAGTCCTTTATCGATGTAAAAAAGGATAAAGCCGGTGAATCCTCTGTCACTAGCCGTTACGTGTTCGGCCTCTAACGGTGATCTACGCGGAGAAGAGTGGATGAAGACCTTTAAGGTATGAAGATGACACTTAGGGATAGAGGGATGCTAGCGCCTTTTGAATCCCTTGTAGAAAATATTCAAAACAGAAGATATCTTCGTAGGTCTAAAAGATCTAATCTTTTTTTTGAGGAGGAAGAGAAGAACATATTTATAGAGAAAGGGGGAGAGAAAGAAATGCTTCAAGAGAGAAGAAGAGACCTCTTTTCTTATGATAACCTTAATCCAAGGGAAAGAAGAGACTCCCCTTTCTCATGGTAATCTTAATCTAAGGAAGAGGAAGAGACTCCCCTTCTAATCTTATTTCTAACATTAACCCAAGTATCACAATCTAGCCTTTGAAATTAGAGTTAGTTATCTCATAACTACATACCTTAATTTGCACATATTCACCATCGTACCATAGAGATTCATCATGCCTCATCCTATGGGCATGAATCCTTCTTCACATCACTACAAAAAATATTGAAATAACGATGCAAATTTAGCGACGCATCATTGCGTCGCTAAATTGACCACTTTGCGACGCCTCCGTGACAACAAAACATTGCGATGCAATTAGCGACGCATTAGCGACTCAATAAACCAGAAAATCAAAAAAAATTATTTTTTTATTTAGCGACGCAAATAATGCATCGCAATATTTTTAAATTAATTTTTTATAAAATATAAATATGGGAAAAAAATATTGCGACGCAACTCAGTGCGTCGCAATGTTTTTAAAAAAATTAAATATGTTAAATAGCGACGCATTAGCGACGCAATAAACCAAAAATTAGAAAAATTATTTTTAATTTAGCGACGCACCAATTGTCACAAATAATTTAAATAAAATTAATTTTTTATAAAATATAAATATAAGAAAAAAAATATTGCGACGCAACTCAGTGCGTCGCAATGTTTTTAAAAAAATTAAATATGTTAAATAGCGACGCATTAGCGACGCAATAAACCAAAAATTAGAAAAATTATTTTTAATTTAGCGACGCACTAACTGCATTAATTATTTTAAATAAAATTAATTTTTATAAAGTATAAATATGAGAAAAAATAATTGCGATGCAACTCAGTGCGTCGCAATATTTTTAAAAAATTAATTATATTAAATAGCGATGCATTAGCGATGCAATAAACCAAAAATTAGAAAAATTATTTTTAATTTAGCGACGCACTAATTGCATCGCAATTATTTTAAATAAAATAAATTTTTATAAAATATAATTATGAGAAAAAAATATTGTGATGCAACTCAGTGCGTCCAATATTTTTAAAAAAATAATTATGTTAAATAGCAACGCATTAGCAACAATAAACAGAAAATTAGAAAAATTATGTTTTAATTTAGCGACGCACTTGTTGCATCGCAATTATTTTAAATAAAATTAATTTTTATATAATATAATTATCAAATTAAAAAATTACGATGCAACCCTTTGCGTCGCAATGTTTTTAAAAAAATTAATTATGTTAAATAGCGATCGGTCCGAGATCGATCATGGCCGATCGGATCAGGGCTTGGATCGATCGCAACCGTCGGATCGTTGCCGATCAGACCAATTGCCGCGGTCGAGATCGGTCATGGCCGATCGGGATCAGGGCTTGGATCGATCGCAACCGTCGGATCATCAGCGATCTCGGACCGATCGCAACGGTTCGGGATCGGTCGTGGCCGATCGGGATCACGGCTTGGATCGATGGCAACCGTCGGATCATCGGCGATCGGACCGATCGCCACTGTCCGAGATCGGTCGTGGCCGATCGGGATGGATCAGGGCTTGGATCGATCGCAACCGTCGGATCGTCGCCGATCGGACCGATCGCATGGTCCAGATCGATCGGGGTCGATCGGGATCATGGCTTGGATCGATCGCAACCATCGGATCGTCGGCGATTAGATCGATCGCCACGGTCCGAGATCGATCGTGGCCGATCGGGATCAGGGCTTGGATCGATCGCAACCGTCGGATCGTCGCCGATCGGACCGATCGCCATGTTTCGAGATCGGTCGTGGCCGATCGGGATCACGGCTTGGATCGATCGCAACCGTCGGATCGTCGGTGATCGAACCGATCGCCACGGTCCGAGATCGGTCATGGCCGATAGGGATCAGGACTTGGATCGATCGCAACCGTCAGATCGTCGGCGATCTCGAACCGATTGCAACGGTCCGGGATCGGTCGTGCGATCGGGATCACGGCTTGGATCGATCGCAACCGTCGGATCATCGCCGATCGGATCGATCGCGACGGTTCGAGATCGTTCATCGCCGACCGGGATCGATCAGGGCTTGGATCGATCGCAACCGTCATCGATCGGACCGATCGCCACGGTCCAGATCGGTCGTGGCCGATCGGGATCAGGGCTTGGATCGATCGCAACCGTCGGATCATCGGCGATCGGACCGATCGCCACGGTCCGAGATCGGTCGTGGCCGATCGGGATCATGGCTTGGATCGATCGCAACCGTCGGATCGTCGGCGATCACCGATCGCCACGGTCCAGATCGGTCGTGGCCGATCGGGATCAGGCTTGGATCGATCAACCGTCGATCATCGGCGATCGGACCGATTGCCACGGTCCGAGATCGGTCGTGGCCGATCGGGATCACGGCTTGGATTGATCGCAACCGTCGATCGTCGCCGATCGAACCGATCGCCACGGTCCGAGATCGGTCGTGGCCGATCGGGATCAGGGCTTGGATCGATCGCAACGTCAGATCGTCGGTGATCTCGGACCGATTGCAACGGTCCGAGATCAATCGGGCCAATCGGGATCACAGCTTGGATCGATCGCAACCGTCAGATCATCGCTGATTGGATCGATCGCGACGGTTCAAGATCGTTCATCGCCGATCGAGATCGATCAGGGCTTGGATCGATCGCAACCGTCGGATCTCGGTGATCGGACTGATTGCAACGGTCCGGGATCGATCATGGCCGATCGGGATCATGGCTTGGATCGATGGCAACCATCGGATCATCACCGATCGGTCCGATCGTCAATGCAATTTTTAGAAAATAAAAATATTTTTAGATAAAATAATTTTTAATATTGCGACGCATTTATTGCGTCGCAATGTTTTTAAGAAAAATAGTAGTAATAAAAAAATTAAAAAAAACATTACGACGCAATATGTGTGTCGCAATTATTTTCAAAAAATAAATTTTTATCAGTTATAATTATTAAAAAAATATTGCGATGCATTAGCGACGCAGTTTCCTAAAAAATAATTTTTTAAAAAATAATTTTTAATATTGCGACGCATGTATTGCGTCACAATGTTTTTTAGAAAAATAAATGTAATTAAAAAATTTAAAAAAAACCTTGCGATGCATTATTTGTGTCACAATTATTTTTAGAAAATATAATTTTATCAGTTATAAATATTTAAAAATATTACGATGCAATTTCCTAGAAAATAAAAATAATTTTCCTAGAGAAAATAATTTTTAATATTGCGACGCATTTATTGCGTTGCAATGTTTTAAGAAAAATAAATGTAATAAAAAAATTAAAAAAACATTGTGACGCAATATATAAGTCACAATTATTTTCAGAAAGTATAATTTTTATTAGTTATAATTATTAAAAAAATATTGCGACGCATTAGCGACGCAGTTTCCTAGAAAATAAAAATAATTTTTTGGAGAAAATAATTTTTAATATTGCGACGCATGTATTGCGTCGCAATGTTTTTTAGAAAAATAAATGTAATTAAAAAATTTTAAAAAATATTGCGATGCAATATTTGCATCGCAATTATTTTAGAAAATATAAATTTTATCAGTTATAAATATTTAAAAAATATTACGACGCATTTGCGACGCAATTTCTTAGAAAATAAAAATTATTTTTTCACCGGACATTGGCGCCAAGTTAGCGACTCATTAGCGACGTAATTAGTTGCGTCGCTAAGTTTTGCATAAAATAATAAAAAAAGTCAAATTAGCGATGATTAGCGACGCATTGTTGCATCACTAATCCATAATAAAATTAAAAAAAATAGCGAGTGATTAGTGACGCATATATTGCGTCGCTAATCACCACTATTTAACGCTTGGTTGGCCCCCCCTTCCTTCTCTTCTTCTTCTTATTCCTACCCTAGCCGCTGCCGTTCGTCCGCTCCTCCGGCTCCCCCGTCCTCTCCCCCGCGGAAGCTCCCCCCACTCCGGCGGCGTCCCCTCGCGATCGAGGTAAGCCCCCCCTCCTCCTAAATTGTTTTTTTAAAAAAAATAGGTTCCGGCCACGGCCGTGGCCATCCGTGGCCTGGCCACGGTGGCCAGGCCACCCAAAAAAAAAATTACAGTTTGGCGGGGATTTTCCCCATCCCCCCTTCGTCTTCTCCGGCCACGGCCACGGTCGTGGCCGTCATCTCCGGCCACGGCCGCTGCCATGGCCGGCCGTGGCCTGGCCACGGTGGCCAGGCCAATATATATATATAACAGCTAGGGGGCTTTTCCCCACCCCCGGTCCCTTCAATTAAAAAAAATTAACACTCATAAAAAATTAACAAAAAAAAATAGATTCTATCATATTTTATTGTTTTTAAAAATATTTTAAATAATTTGATGACAAATATAAAAAAATATAAAATATTTTTAAAACATGGGCAACTTAATTTTTTTTAAAAAAAGTAACAGCTAGGGGGGTTTTCCCCACCCCCGGCCCCTTCAAAAAAAATTTTTAACACTCATGAAAAAAATTAACACAAAAAATTTAGATTCTATTATATTTATTATTTTTAAAAATATTTTCAAATAATTTGATGATAAATATAAAAAAATGTGACTACTAATCTAATTTTTTATTAGATTAGTTATAAATTAATTAATTTATGTCATTAGTCGTAGCTGTTTGGATAGACTGATTTAGCTCATCAATCATTGACTCTTTAAATCAACTGATTAAACTCATAAATCGTAGCTATTTAGGTCAATTAATTTAGCTTATCAGTTTTAACTTCTCAAGTAAGCTGATTTTAGACCATCAACCTTATCTCTTTAGATCATCAATCAAAACTCTTTAGATAGGTCGAGCTGAATTAGCTTAGCTATTTAGGTTAACTAATTTAGCTCATTAACCATAACTCTTTAGATTAGCTAATTTCAAAATTGCAGTCGTAGATTTTCATTTCTTTATAGCTGTTTATGCAATAATATTTATGCATTTGTAGTTATTTATAATTATTATGTCTTGATTATTTATATTCTGCTTCAAATTGAATGATGCATTAAATTATGTAATGCTAGATAGAAAGTCTTGTTGTATTATTATTTAATTTTCAGCAACAAATTAGTAGTTTCAATGATTTATATTTTAGTCTTCATAAATATTTATATTCGACATAATAATCTTAAGAAGTCAGTGACTATATATATAGAACACTATTCCTATATATGTATAATTGACAAGAAGTTAAGAATAATAAGCATAAGTTCGATTGTCTTCGGATTTCCATATTATTAATCACAGCACTATAACCTTTAGACCCGTTTGAGAATTTGTAAGACTTAGTCTTGCAAATTCTCAAATTGTC